>JAAQRH010000018.1:0-63222 GCA_013186785.1 Fusarium pseudonygamai
AGATTTGTGGCTGTGAGCTTATTCCAGCAGAGAGAACCTAGTGTTGATATGGTTATCTCACAGCAGGGAGGAAATTCACATCACCCAGACGCCGAAATGCTGATCAGGAAGCCCTGTTTTAGTCTGTTGCAGAATTCATGAAACGGCCATGCTGTAGAATAGATATAGTAACCCTACGCAGCCGATGCAAAGGAAAACATAACAAAGACTTTTAACCATTCCTCTTTTTTTCCCCTCCCCTCAAAGGAAAGGGAAAACGGTTGTAAAGCCTCATTTCAGTGGCTTCAGCTGAGGCACACAGCTGGTGGTGGCTGAGTGTTGGAAAAACGCCTTCCTGCTGACTTACCCAATCATGCCTAATGGGCGAGCGCGACGATGGTGGCTGCCACAGACTGCACGTGAGGCCTCTCTCTGATCAGGCTGTGAAGTCTGACCTGCTACTCGCGCGATCCTGTCCTTGCATCAACAGAACATTCGATGCCTCACACACGACATTGAAGTCATGGAGCTTTCCCGGCCCGCGGACTCGCAAATCGCCGCCGCTTATCGACCTCGCTCAGGCCAGAATGTTTCAGCCGCACCTGTCAGGGAGCTTGAGAGAACCATCGCGGGGTTTCAAGCCATGCTGACCGACGAAGACCGCAAAAAGCTGCAGCAGCTCAAAACGACGTCGCACGACTCGCAGAGTATCATCACTTTCACCGCCGAGCTGGATCTTCTCGACAAGAATCGGCGAGGGAAGAGTGTCGCCTCGAGATTGGCTTCGTTTTTGCAGACGATTGAACAGTTTACACCCATAGTCGACACATATATTCAATCGAATCCTGATATCACGGCACTTATCTGGGGCTCGATTAAACTTACATTTATGGTACGTGATGCCAGTGCAAGCTTGACACTTGTCGAGCTTTTGGTGACGACAACGCTATCTTTCACAACCTCGGATTCATTACTGACTATCGCCTGGTGATAGTTCCTCGCCAACTTCGCATCCTACTTCCAATCATTCGTCCAGCTTCTCAATGGATTTGGTTCGCTTTGTACGCGGTTCGCCGAGTACCAAGTCATATACAATGAATCCTCACGTCTCAAAACTTCTGTCTGCCAGTTTCACACGGCAGTCGTTACCTGTTGCCAGCAAATCGTCTTGGCTGTCCGACGGCCTTGTGAGTATGGTGAATTAGTCCACCGAAGGTTGCGCTAATACCTCTTATAGTGAAGAATCAGATTCTCAACGCAATTACACAGTCCTTTCAGTCTGAACTTCGAAGCTACGTAGAAGACATAAGAGCCAAAGCAGAGGAGGTCCAGGGGGATATCCAATTGGTCAAAGCTCAGTGTGACCGCGAGGAACAGCAACTACAGACCACAGAGCGAAAAGAGGCTACCGACCATCGCAAACGCTTCAGAGCTTGGGCTGCCGAAATGGACATCTTTCAAGCGCAGAGAAGACGAGATGCATTAGGTTGGGCATGAATCATCTTTGCGCCAACTACCAAACTAATTCGGAGCGGTAGAACAGAAGCGGCATCGACTCCTCGAGGACCTATCCTCATTCAACTTCACGTCAGCCTTCAACAGCACACGAAACAAGCGCCACATAGGCACTGCCAAGTGGGTCTTCGACACTCATGAATTCCAAGAATGGGTCAAAATCGATGGACCTTCCGTTCTTCATGTCACTGGGAAGAGTGAGTCGTCTACTGCCCAAAGAAACGAATGACTGGAGCTGACTGCAGTCTCAAGTTGGGTCTGGTAAAACAGTTTTGTCGTGAGTAGTTACCCTTCAGGCACTCAACCCAGCAAAAGCTTACCATTATCGACTCCAGGTCCTCGATCGTTGAGAAGCTGTCGCAGGTTCGGCCACCTCAACAATTCGTGTCGTTCTTCTTTGCTCGGTTTGATGATCCGCTTAGCCTTAACGCTGAGACAATCATACGTTCCTGCGTTCAGCAGTTAGTTTCAGCCATCGATATGGACAGTCTTGACCAAAAGATCGCTTCTGAACTTGATGAATATCTATCTCAAGCAAAGTTGGCTCTGTTCTCCCTCGACCTGCTTTCGGGTCTCTATCATTTTGCCACCAAAGCTATTAAACAATGGTTTATAGTCATTGATGGGTTGGATGAATGTAGCACTGACCAACAGTCTAAGCTGTTAAAGTTCTTCCAGGGCATTCTTTCGGGGAAAACACGTAACATGAGCGTTATCTTCGCCTCTCGGGAGACATGCACCAGCGCAATCAAAAGTACTTTCCCTGGATCTATGCGACTGGTTACAGGCCAACAAAGTACTAGTGAAGACATTGGTTCATACGTTGACGACATCATCATTGACAAACTGTCAAATGGAGAACTGGTTATTAATGACCCCAGACTATTGAATGAGATTCTGAGAACAATTGCTTCCAAAGAGCAGGGAATGTGAGCAACTTTCTGTCAACTCAAATCTTACAGAGCTAACCATGTTACTTTGTCGTCAGGTTCTTATGGGCCTATTTTGCTATTGAGGATATATGCTCTGGGAAGACTGACAATGAGATTCGGCAAGCACTTCAAAATATCCCAGGTGACCT
This sequence comes from Fusarium pseudonygamai, assembly GCA_013186785.1. NCBI lineage: Eukaryota > Fungi > Ascomycota > Sordariomycetes > Hypocreales > Nectriaceae > Fusarium > Fusarium pseudonygamai. The sequence continues at coordinate 2,576 of JAAQRH010000018.1, forward strand.
TCCCGCGACCTTTAACCGTGCGCTGAGCCGCATTGTTCAAAAACGCAATCAAGACATCGCCAAAAGGGCCTTCATGTGGACAAAGGCAACAACACAACCATTGACCTTGCTACAACTCCGCGAAGCACTTTCTATTAAGCCTGGTCAACACACTCTGCGACAGGAGGATCTCATCAGCGGAATAGAGCGATTACCTGCCTGGTGCGAGAACTTGCTGTATGTTGAGGAAACAGATAACACAGTTCGGTTCAGCCATCATTCCATTCAGCAGTTTCTTCTGGCGTCAGATTCTGGTGAACATGGGACCCTCCGCATCGACCCCGACCAGTGTGATAAACTTGCTGGCGAGGCCTGCATTACTTACGTCAATCTTGACAACTTCCAAACTGCGCTAGCAGAGAGAAAAAGAGAGCCTCTGACTCCATCGGCTATGAAGATCGATCCAAGTAGAATAGCTGAACAGACGATACGATCCGGCGTCCAAGGTGGCGTCGGAACAGGTGTTGGTCGTTTCGCTCGCCATTTTGTCAAGACGTCGACCCCAAATAAGACATCAACACAGCGTGACTTTTCCCTTGGTTCTGTCATCCGAGTTACCAGTAAGGCCCAAGGGACCGCACACTACCCCTTCCTCGAATATGCTTCGCGAAACTGGTTCAAACATACCAAAAATATCAACAAAGATGAGATGGCGATTTGGAGACTTTTCGGTCAACTGGTCCAGAAGCCCGCTGAGCACTCGCAAGGCGAGCCTTGGCATAGTACGGAATGGAAGAAAGAAGCCGTGACGGGATTTCCAAAGCATGACGATTCAAGATCAAACTGTTTTAGCAAAGTGATTTGTAACCAAGTGAGGGACGGGATGGCTGGCATCGAAACGCCTTCATCAAATGCACCAGAATCCTCTCACCTCCTCTTTGCCTTTGTGTACGCAGAGTTGAACGGTTACAGCGCGCTCGCATGTCGATCCTTTCAATTGTTAATAGGACTGCATGCATTTTCCGATGAGCTTAACAAGCGTGTTTGCGTCCTACTGGCTAATAAAAATCACATGGCCTGCCGAAATGATTGTGCAAGTTTCGCACCTTCAGATCTGGACCATCAATGCCTCGTGGAAGATCTCACAAAGGCTATCGTTCGTGGAATCTCATACTTCCCACCCTTGGAAAGACATATGATAGGAGTTTCCTGTGATTGCGCAGATTCATCTCCTCTTGAGTCAAGGCGCGATATATGCCATGTGCTAGAAGCAGGTTACCGACAAGTATCAGAGCCGCATTTACAAGCTTTCGCTATCATGGCGGAAAGGATGAAGGGCCAAGACAATATACCAACCGTCAGTAAATTGATGGATTTATGTCTCACTGAGACAAGTGGGGTGGCTGAAGCCAGAAATGCCCACGGAATGCTTTTATTTGATGTTCTGATACAATGGGGCGTGGTAAATCGCGATCTCCACGATCTCCGCGGGAGAGCTAGACCCCTCTCGTACCCCATCGCCATGTTTATGGGATACACATTGCTGCCGACCTTTCAGAGTGAGCTAGGCGGCTCAGATTCTCACTATTCACCATCTAGACTGGCTCCTCTAAAGTACACGATTTGTTTTCTAAACCTTTTGGAGGACGGGGTTCAGGGTGAACCGGCACCGAAGAGAGAGGAAGCCCACCGTTATGCTTTATCTGGCGCCCTATTCGAGCTTCATGGAGACACTATAGCCACAATATTTCACAACTTCGTTATACCTACTCTTTGGGAACCCTACATGGCAACTTATATTGTCAAGACCTTATTCTGTGGATCTTCGCTGCCTGCCCCGAAGCATATCGTGCATGCCCATGAGGATTGCTTCCGGGAAGCAGTGTGGCGAAACAACTGGGACATTGCTGCGGCTTTAGCTAAGCATCAGCCAGTTTCTGATGGTGGTGCAATAAGCGGTGGGCAATTCGCTTCCGTCAGGGAAGCTTTACTCTGCGATAACTGCTGGCGACGCACGCAAAATATGGTGAGACAGCTGACCTCAAAGGAAATGCATCAGTATTCGTTTAAGCTATGTGGAGATCACAACTGGAGGTTCAAAAAGATTTCTGATTCGCTTCAAGGCATGCACGATGCGAAGAAGGAAACTTTGCTTTGCCCGGGACATAGCACACCGGCGTTACCTAAACGGGAGGGAAGTAAATTCAACCGGGCAAAACATTGATTCTCATCGTATACACTGAAATTTGCATCAGCTCTTGTCTAGTATATATCCTTGGCCAGGTAGAAATTCCTCATACATCCCCTCTTACATCCTTGACCTGCTTCGTCCTCTCCGAATCCGTCTGATCTCCCGTATTGACAGTACCCTCCCTCTCCACCATCATAATAACAGCATTCTCCGCCACAGGCTTATGCGTGACACCCTTTGGCACGACATACATATCCCCCTCCTTCATAACAGCAGGCTCTTCGCCTTGGATCTCCATCGTCAATTTTCCAGAGAGTAGATAGAAGAGCTCTTCGGAGTCAGGATGAGCATGCCAGATAAATGAGCCGTCTATCTTGGCGACTTTGACGTGATGGTCGTTGACTGATGCGATGAGACGTGGGGACCATTTTTCTGTGAATGAGGAGAGGATTTCGGGGACGGAGGTTGTTTGAGACATGGTTTTGGAGTTGGGGATGTGAATGGTTGAGAAGTGTTGTTTGGACGTGAGACTTTTGGCTCAGAGCTTAAATCAGAACAGAGAGAGAGAACTTGGTGTTTTGAGTTTGGGTGAGATGAAAGTGTATTTGGTGACTGGCGTCTTATATAGGCTGAGCCTATAGCGGATGGTCCCCACTATGCTGATGTCGTTTGCAAGGCGCAAGGGCGTGAGATTTGTGGATGTGAAGAGGGTCTCGCTAATCTTGGCTTACATTCCGCGCTTTGCTATTGGTCCATGCTAGTTGAGGCTCCTTGACGACAACTTTCTAGACTTTCGCTTTTCTCGGTGATTTCTGTGGATGTCGATTAAGCTCACAGATGTGACCTCTTATATAGCAAAAGCACTCTGCTACCCACATCGAAGAGTGGCCTAGTGGTATCCGTCCTAGAGCCTATAAACCTTCTCTCATTCCGCACCTAAAAATCTTCACCCACTGGGCTGCTCTTCGATTTTTGCCGTTCACGAGTTCGAATACCTCTTCAACAAGCAGCCCCTTGATTTTTTGACTTCTTACCACAATATTGCCAACGCTCATCGGACCAAGGATTCGTAGCTTTTCGCTTAAAATGATAGATGTATTGATTGAAGATTTCGGCTGGCCTCATAGACTTCGAAACCAAAAGGTTAATAGAAAAGGATTAAAGGTTAATAGAAAAAGATTATATAACAGACGCCTTCCCGGATTTTGCAATCCACTTTCCTTCTTTTTACATATCTACTTAGCATGGCGGGTTATCAGCAATTTGAGCGCGATCCAGCGACACGAGATCTCTTCAAGAACAGAATCACGACACTCAAAGGTTTTCGCGAAGTTCTCGAGGACTCATATTTTCTCGCCCTCGACACAGAACATGTTCCAATCACGAATGAAAATGACCGTGTTCTCCACCAAGTTGGACTGGCGTTCACCAAGACACTAAATTCGAGGCATCCTCCATGCCCGCCACGGGAACGTGGAATGATGAGGCCAGTACGACGCCTTTATCATTTCGTCGAAGATAACAATATAGAGGTATTCACCTTGAATATCGATACGAGCCAGAAACTTGGAGGTAAGGTTCGCCGCGTCGGCGGTCTCCAAGGCATGCCTGTTCGTCGTCCCCGTCGGTTTGGCGAGGAAATGTCTTTGTACATTGAGAATTTGGAGCCCTCTGTCGTGGAATTCCTATCGAAGCTGCCTAGGGACAAGAAACTGGTACTCGTGGGGTTCGGAATGGGAGCAGATTGGACTTACCTGTCGACAAACTTCCCAGCTGCCATACCCTTCTTCTCAGCCTGGATAGATCTTGGCGACATCGTCAAAGACATCACCTCCTCACCGGCTTCACGACACCCAAGTTTGGAATTTTTAATACAGACATTTGGCTACTGGTGGCAGGACATCAAGCCTGGGAGGGGATGGCGCGGCGAGGGCAATGCCGACAATGCTGGCGACGATGTCGTGACAAGTCTTGCTCTAGCACAAGCTCTTCTCGACGAGAGGAACCACAGCACACTCCTCTTCGAACATGCGTGTTTCAGAATAGCTTGTTCGGGCAAGATTAGGACTTTTTATGATCCGGCCAAGTGTTTCGCCGCAACCATCAGAAGTAACGGACTGCTCCCGATCAAGATTTCCACGGGTATCAGGATTGCGCGGAAATTTATCGAGTTCCACCCTGTCGGTACGGGTCTATTTTCGAATGAGATGGGATACATCACTTTTCGGAGCCTAGAGGAGCTCGATCACTTTATTAGCTGTGTGGACGGGATGGTGCTGCATACTGGCGAGACCCTCTTTGCTCAACGGTATATCCAGGTCGATACAAAGACGCCGGAGGACAAGAAGTTGAAAGAAGAGAAGCGCATAATGAGAGGGAAGAAGAGAGAAGAAGATGAGGAGGAAGTTGTGGAATTGGGGGATCTCTTCTCTTGACTTTTCGTCGTGTTTAATATGACACAGTTCAATAACAAGCATGCATGATGATGTTGCGCTCTGTTATTTGTCTTGTGAATTTTAATAGTTGGTTCTAGAGTTCTATCATATACTCATCATAACCTACAAATTGTTTAATTTTTCGTCATTCATTTTACAATATTTTGAAAGATACGAGCATGATATCTCGATGTTCATATCGTTAATAATGGAGGTCTTGGATCATGGCCGGCAGCCTAAATTAGTGGGGATGTGCGCTAAGCTTCAGTGCCCTTGCACTAGCGTCAGGAGAAAATTAGGACGCTGATCGCCAACGAGCTTGTGATACCCTACAGCGTCGAATTTGTCTTGACATCCATCCATCAATACTTGACAAATTGAGACTCAAACGGCTATAGCACTTGATCTGTAAATAAGACTGAGCTGCGATGATTGATTATCCGTCTTTAAATTGTCTCGAGTATTAAAACCGAAAGCTTGATCCATGTTGGTGTTATTTTCACTCAGAATGCTATCGAGCTGCACCATTTGAAGTTTCCTTGCACACCGGCTACTTGCGTACTTGAGCCAAGCTTGAGTAATCATGCTCTTCTTCTGCATAAATATCTGCAAGTTTAATCTCACATTAGCGACCCGTAATTGCTTGTGTCTACGGATACTGCAACGTTATTATAGCTAGGCTTTGTTGGTTGCTTCTTGTGTTGGTTGGGGATTGATTCCAGGCGAGAAAACGCCTTGCTGGCCTGGACTAACTAACATCAGTAAGGCCTCTCTATCTTCGCGATAAGAAAAAAGAAGAACCCCAGTCTCAGGCCGTCGCTTGATGGGATAATCTTATCGCATCTCCGGAACATAACGGACCGTAGCTCCCATGCTCTGCCAAGCAACTTTGGTCAGGACATGCTTGACGTCAAGACACGATGGGAGATCGGAAGTCTCTGATCCGATAACTATTTGCCAGTGTTCATTGGGCATTCTCAACCTTAGCTGAGCTTGCGAACGCCACTTAATCTCTTATCCAAGGTAAACTCAGGGGAATCGGCGCCTAACGGAGGGCGGCGTTGGGGCTGGCCCGCAAAAGAAACGAGCCAAAAATCAATAGTCTCGTCCTAGCTCTATGCGCTTGGAAATATCCATCATAGCTGCCGATCCTTTATTATTGCGATGCGCAATGTTTATACAAAACCCATACGCGCTGCCTCTTGTGATTCTCTCGATTTCTCTTTCAGTCATCCTTTAGACCAGTCACTCTTTTTAAGAAGATATCTTCGATATCACCACGTTCGCTACAATGATGTTCCCCAACTTCGCGGCCGGCCTTGTTGCCGCTCTTTCTATCTCTGGTGTCAACGCTGGTCTCTGCCGTCCTAGCTCGCAGACCAGCGCGGTGATTTCGTCTGGTAGCACTACGGCTAAGACTGCGTCTGAGACTTCAGCCACGCAGACTGTTGTTGGTACCACTACCACCACTGTCGAGACCGGTTCAGAAACCACCACCAGTGAGGCTAGTGCTGAGACGACCACGAGCGTTGAGGCTGAGACTACTACTGCCGAGACCGGATCTGAGACCACTACCGTTGCGATTGTCTCTGACACCACCACCGCTGAGACATCCTTCGCCACCACTACCATCCTCACCACCTCTGGTATCGATGTCACTACCGATGTGACCACCTTCATCACCCTCACCGCCACCGGCACAACCACTTCTGAGCTCGCTACAACTTCTGCTTTTGTCCCTGCTGATCTGTTCCCCTGCAGCGTCAGCGAGGACTGTGCAGCCTACATTCAGCTCTGCGATGCTATCCGCTGCGGCTGCATCAACCGCAACTGTGAGCAACTCACCGGCACCACCACTGCCGAGCCTACCACCACTACAGCTGTCGATGAGGAAACCACCACTACCGCTGAGGCTACCACTACTGCCGCCGCCGAGGAAAACACTACCACTGCTGTAGTTGAGGAGCCCGCTACAACTAGTCAAGCCGAGGAGGCCGAGACTACTGTGGCACCTGTTCGTCGACGTGCCCTCGCTAGCGCTGTCCCCGAGGGCGCTCACTACTGCGATGTTCCTAAGGACTGTGAGGAGAAGATCGACGTAAATGGATACAGCTGCGCGGACTTCGAGTGCACTTGTGCTGAGAACTCTTGCGTTGCTGCGGCGCCCTACCTCTAAGGGATGAGGATGATAAGCTTACTATACTTATCTAATTGTTGACAATAGACGTCAGGCATTAAACACCTATCTTACCCTTCGATCCTGTCGTTGTGAGCTGCTAGACCATGAAGACATTGTTTTCTGTTATTGACATTGGATGGTTTCGATTTCTAGTGCTTTAACAAATGTTGATAAGGGACGTGTGTTGTTTGACCACTTTGATTCGCATTCTTTCATTGTGTCCACGTAGAGTGCTGCTAACCTTATATTCCGGCCTGATTGGATATGTGAACTGGCTATAGAAACAATGGCAACTTAATTTTTTGCGCCTTCATGATGTCGTGACATTCTCTTGCCAACACCCTTTCCTCGGGATATAAAAGGTCCTCATCAAAACTAACCTCCAAAAACGACTTCTTCCAATGCTGCCAATGCTCAAACATGGTGGCTGAAATCTGGTATCTCTTGTCTGGCCGACCTCTCGCCGCTCTCTCAAAAGACTGGATCTTATTCGAGTCTAATGTTTCCGCCAGTCTAGGTCCTGCAGTTTGCAACCAACCGTGAATCTCATGGAGGACGAACTGGAAATCATAGTCCGGCGCGCAAATAAGGTTGATCGTTCGGTACGCCCAATACTCCGTTATTCCTGGGATGCCGCGGAGATACATCTTTGCTTCTGCCCTCCCTGCTCTTCTGTAGTAATCCTTGTCTACCCGGAAAATTTCATCTTTAGTCTCGTGACAGTTACACTGAAGTGATCCATAGCAGGTTTGCCAGATGCTGTGAAATGAAGGCAGTTCACATAAGGAGTCCCTGGCCCTGAACATTGGTTCCGTTACCCACCAGGGCGTGCTATTCACTGATGGCAGCGATTGAATCGCAACGAGGAGATCAACTATCATGTCACAATCGTCGTCGAAGCGAAGGAGAGTGGAAGCGAGAAGCTCCCAAAGCTTATTGCGTCGTCTCTCTACTAACCCCTCATCTTCTCCTGGGTGTTGGTGCGAGAAACCGGCAGTGATGGCTCGGGCGGCCGACTCTGGGCTCATCGTCATGTTGAGGTAGTTGCAGAGAGCTAGACTTTCGTCGAGATGTTGGGTGCTTATGGAGTGATTATGGCATCCGAGTCCACGAAACTGCCCAAAGACCCTTTTTGAAATTGTTATTTTCCTTGAAGAGACCTGATAGCTGATTCTTGCAGCTCGCACCTTGGCTCGTCCTCCCAGTCAGGGGTAGGTTTGGCCGTAGAAAGAATCGATGCATCTCGAGAAGACACACCATGCTCAAGTGGTGACATTTTTGGGGTTCTATGAGAGATTCAGGCGAGGGTTTGGCGGAAAGGCGGGTGCTTCGTAACAAATCAATGTTGGTGGCTAGGTAGATATTTCTCATGCACCTCCAGACTGCGGAGAAGCCAGCTAATCACGTCACGTGATACTCCGAAACTTATGCTGGTATCCAAGAAACGACTTAGAGCAAAAGAACAATTTTATTTTCATCTTGGGAAGCCCTTCGACACTCGATTGCATGTAGTGTCGTAATACGATGCCCAACTTGGGCTTTTACGGGTTGGCAGTCAGACTCACGGCACTGCCATCGACCCCGCAAGCCAGCGAAGCCAGCCCTACCGGTATTTCATCGAGTTTCCCTTGCGAGGTTGGGGGCCATGCGACCTCGCTGAAATATCTCGCGTGAGAAAGTGGTGTAACACCGCTGAAACATTCTATTCGCTGCAAGAAGCCTCTTTCATCAGAGCTCTCCGCGGTTGGCTATCAATATGCAGTCAGCCATATCCATGATCCAATCGTTCAGCCGCATCAGCTCATAATCCGAAGCCCTTGTCCCGCAGTTTGCGCATCTTCCGTGGCTTTCTTGGGGGCTATGGCAATGCCCCTTTGGCCTCAGATTAAGCTTAGACTTGAGGGGGGTTGAAATCGTTCTAAAAATACGACAATATCTGGCATCTGCACACCACAAATTAAAGAATTCTCTTTTAACAATTGACCTTGCGTACTATGAATATTCGCTCAGCCGCAGAGCCTACCTTAGCTGACAAGCCATTATGCAAGCCTCATCACTCCGTCATAAGGACTTTCTGTATGAAGTGACACGAGCTGCCGATAAGCTGTACCACCAGCTCCCGTCGTGCTCCGCCACGTAAGCTATTCGCCATGAAGCTTACGAGTTCATAAATCCCCCAGCTCTTCCCTGATCTCGCTCCCCGTATGTCTCAGTTAATCTACAGCGATTACCATGTCCCTCAACACTCCCGCTGCAGGGCAATCTGCCCCGGTGAACAACCCGGAGGCTGTTGCGTATCGAGAGCGTGATGCGTTATACAACTACTCAACTGGTGTTGTTGACGTTCCACAGGGCTACAAGTACCGCCAGTATCGTATTTTCGGGTTCACGCTGCCTTGGTATGCGTCACCGAAGATTCAGCTGGGTATGGTTGCTTTTGTATGTTTCATGTGTCCTGGTATGTTTAATGCGCTTAATGGAATGGGTGGAGGAGGGCTGAAGGACACCAAGCTTGTGAATGACATGGTGAGTAACTATCACTGAGTAGCAACATAATTTACTGAGCAGCTGGCGCAGAACACCGCTTTATACAGTACCTTTGCTGTCGTCGGCTTCTTTGGGGGCACGTTCGTCAACAGGCTTGGGGTCAAGTTGACATTGGCCTTTGGCGGTATTGGCTATGGCATCTACACCATCAGCATTCTGCTCTATACGCACTACGAAAACGATGTTAGAGCTTTCAACATCGTTGCAGGCGTGCTTCTTGGTGTATGCGCAGCCATGCTTTGGACCGCTCAAGGAACTATCATGATCTCGTATCCCCATGAACATCAGAAAGGTCATTACTTTGCTTGGTTCTGGGGAATCTTCAATATGGGAGCCGTCATAGGAAGCCTTGTAAGTACTTTCCCAGTCTCATTTGCTGCTACCTCAATGAAGTGGGTAGCACGTCTTCTTCAATCGAAGCTAACAAACTTTGCAGATTCCCTTGGGTGGCAACATAAACACCGAAAATAATGAAGACGTCAGCGACGGCACATACATCGGCTTCATCGTCTTGATGTTCTTCGGAGCCGCCTTAGCTCTCCTTCTCTGCAACGCAAATGATATCATTAGAAAAGACGGATCATATGTCATTCTGATGAAGAACCCAACTTGGCAAAGCGAGTTCTACGGCTTGTATGAAACCATTCGCTATGAACCATTCGTTATCTTCTTATTTCCCATGTTCTTCTCATCCAACTGGTTCTACGTTTATCAACAAAATGTTGTCAATGGGGCATACTTCTCAACGAGGACCAAGGCGTTGAACAGCCTCTTGTACTGGCTTGCGCAGATTGCAGCAGCGGCGATATGGGGATACCTTTTGGACTTGGAATATCTTCGTCGATCTGTAAGAGCCAAGATTGCGCTTATCGTTCTCTTTGTTATGACCTTCGTTGTTTGGGGAGGAGGTTATGTTCATCAGAGAACATATACTCGAGAGATGTCGCAGGCCGAGGACTTTGACACTGATTGGAGGGACGACGGGTATGCTGGGCCTATGTTCCTTTACATCTTCTATGGGTTTTATGATGCAGCTTGGCAGGCTACTGTTTATTGGTAAGCCCACTATTGCTATTCTTCCGATTGTGACTAATTGGTCAAGGTTCATGGGCGCACTCTCCAATTCAGGCCGTCGTTGCGCAAACTACATTGGCTTCTACAAAGGCATTCAATCAGCCGGCGCAGCCATCTCAAATAATCTGGACGCAAGAAAAGTGTCGTTTGAGGCACAATTCATCAGCAATTGGGTGCTTTTAGCTTCTTCATTACTCATCGCATCCCCTGTCATCTTTCTCAAGATCCGGGATCACGTCGGTTTAGAGCAGGATCTAGAAGGGACAGATGAAACAATGGCAGATGTTGCACCACATGTTGTTGCAAGCTCGGGTCATGCTGGGGATAATTATGAAAGTAAGGAATCGCGACGCCGAGGTCCCGGATTTACTGCAGTCTAACTGTCATTTCAGTGGAACTCGATGAGTTTGATGTATCTACGAAGCTATTGCGTCGGTGGTGATACAGCAGTGGTTCGTGATGGGGATATGAGTGCTTGGATACCCATTTGAGATTTGGTTTTTAAAGGCAGACCGTAGTAGACAGTATAAGAGTCAGTGGCGTCAGCAGAACAATAAATCTGGTTAACTGAGTCGTTTGGTGTTCAATCCTGTCGCGTAAGGTGCATCTCGTGTCGACCACTAAACGTCATCGTACTGGACGGTCACTGCCCGAAAGCCTCAAACACGAGCCGATGCCCGCCACACTTTATTTCTTGGTAACAGCATATTCTACATCTCGTGCGACAAGAAATTCTTGCCACAATCTCGATTCCGGCTATTACGTCTCCTCTCAGGCATCATCTCCCGCCAAGGCCCTTATCTTAACAAGCACTACATATTAATTCCAATACGAATAAATCTGCCCGAAGAAAGTCGGCTCCCGAATCTTATCCCACAAGTCATATCATGCACGAGTCCGTTGCGGATCATGCCCAATGTGGCATCTCTGCTTACGCCGCGTCTTCCTATTCGCTCTCGCTGTCTCGCTGTTCGCTGCGCGACAACTCGCGAGATGATGATCTTTTGTGCTGATGATCCTGCAGAATTTGAGAATTTCGCGGTATTTGGAAGAAGGTCTTCCGAAAGAAGAAGGCAGGTCAGGGATACAGGCAAGATTGACGATGTTGAGACCGCGTCATTGAGATTGCCAAGACCGGGAGGAGAAATATATAATGCCTTGAGAGGGAGGCATGCTGAGCTTATTATTCCAAGAACTTTGGGTGCTCATATAATTCCTTTATTTGTATTTTCGTTATTCAAGATGAAAGTCTCAAACTTCTTGTTGTCTCTCTTCCCTCTGAGTGTCGCTGCAACGAGCATCCCCCAGCCTCGCTCAGTTTCTGCTGTTGAGCCAGCAACATCCGCCGAATGCTGCCCCTTCACCTACAAACCAACATGTACCAAGAATCTCGAACGGGTATATCACATCAAACTCTTCTATAACCGAAAGGAGGGCATCACACCTGAGCAGTTCAATGCGTACTGGGCCAACAACCATACAAAGACTGCTGGAAACTTTCACTTGCGGTTTGGTGTATACAAGCATTCGCAGGTGGGTAATTCCAAGCTTCAACTACTTATACGAGCTGACTCCTTGGGTAGTACCACTCTACCCCTGAACTTCGAGACCTTCTTCGCGTCCCTGGTGGAGCCCCAGTGCTTGAGTTCGACGGCGCTGCTGAGTTTTGGGTTCCGACTATGGAGACTTTCCAGGCTATGGGATCTGACCCATTCTACAGAGATGTGATTACGACTGATGAGAACAATTTCATTGATCATTCTTCTATGAGAATGATTGTTGGTTTTGATTATATCATGGTGGATAATCAGAACGCTGTCACGGAGCATGGTCGGACCTTTCAATAAAACATGGCGAGATGATAATATTCATAAGATAGAGGCTAGGCAAAGGACGAGATATCGGACTTAGTTAACAACCCCCGAGAAAGCACCTGAAGACGAACATGCATAGTTAGTATAGATGGAGAAACATTGTCTACTTCTATGTATAGTCAACATGATATCTTATTCACAGTTTAACCTGCCATGCCATGGCCCGGAATATTCTACTCAAGCTTGATCTCAAACTTTCCAGTCGGCTCGGGCTTCGAGAGTGCCCACTTGATTCCGTCCTCCATGACCTTGTCCCATCTCTTACTTTCAGCCAATTGATCACCAAAGCGACGGAAGCCGTGCGGCAGACCATTAAAAACATGGACATCCGTGGGAACTCTGCAAAATTGTCAGACTGTTTCTTATACACTGGTGCTCGAAACTTACCCTGCTTCGACAAGCTTCTGTCCATAGAAGAGATCTTCGTCTCTCAAAGGATCCAGGCCACAAATACCCAATGTCGAAGGCGGCATGTTCTTGAGCTGCTCGACAGTCGCAAGACCAATATTCAAGCGAACGTCCTTAGGATCCGGATTCTGAACCTTCAGCAGCCCAGTGAATTTGTCGAGTGATGCTTTGTTGATCAACGGGGCATCCGCGTTCTGCACATATGACGACAAAGATGGCTCCTTCATCTGCTCCATGATAGGCCCGTAGCAATCCGGGTGGACCAGAGCAGGAATCATCAAAACCTGACCAGCGAGCTTTGGTCGTGAAAGAGCATCAGGAGCGATGTTTTGTCGAAGCGTCAAAGAGGCTGCCAGTTGGGCACCAGCTGAGATTCCACCAACGACGACTTGACTGGGAACTCCGAGAAGTTCGTCAATATGGTCATGAACCCAGTGAAATGCGTCGACAACGTCTTCCCATGCCGTCGGATAAGCATAGTCTGGGGCATGGCGATAGTTCAGGTTAACGACCGTGACGTTTGTCATGACTGCGATGCGAGTGCAGATACCGTCTTCAGAAGGGATGTTTCCAAAGACATAGCCGCCGCCGTGGAGATGGATATAGACAGGAAGACGAGCGCCTTCTGCGGCGGAAGCTGGTCGATAGGTTCGAACCTCGAGAGGAAAGCCATCTCTTGAAGTGACGGTATAATCTTTCATGAGAATAGGGTAGTCTTTAAGCTTCTCCATCTCGCTGGCGGCCAGTTGTTCTCGGTACATGTTTGTGAGGCGCTGCATCTCCTTCAGGTCCAGATGACCCGGAATAGGCGGCCTGCTGTCCGTAACGGCTAGCCATTCTGCTGTTGCATGCCCGTATTGTGTAAAGTCAGCCATGGTGAATTTGCAGTCCGAGAAATCGAATTAGGGTATCTTAACGATCTTTTCTGAAAGAAATTTGAGTAAGGTAGTAACAGGTTTGAGTTTTTGAAGCTATCGTGGGAAATGCCGAGGAAAATGTCGTCTCATGATGTCCGCGGGTCCAAAGTTGTCGCCGAACCCCTCAACTTCGCCGAACTCGGTATAAGTGAGTGCCGAAGCATCCACATTGATCGGCGAGAAGGCCGAACTCTCAAAAAACCATGATTTCTTGCGATCGTGATAATATCTCACCATATATGGAAATGTTAATCCTAATTTATTCATTTTCGACAAAGTGAATGTCGTTGTAAAACTTTAGCTGGCACTGGGCAGTGAGATTCGTAAGCGGGAGTTTTGTTAAGCGCGCCAATCACGATAGCTTCACACAATGTCAACCAAGAACCAAGCGAACTACGTCACGATATTCAAAGTTTACAAAAGGCCCGACAACGTCTCAACGTTACATAGAATCAGGGTCGAATGCAACTTTCCCCCGCATTTCAGGCCAATATCGAACAAGATCTGCATAAACTGCCGGGGCCGTCGGAGATGAATATAAACTTTAAAGCTTCCATGGTTTTCCTTGATAAAATGAAGGTTTCCTCTTTTTACATCTTGGTTTGGTCAACGACAGTGCCACGATGAAATTTCTCAGCGCCGTGACTGGTGTGCTAGCTCTTCTGCAAAGTGCTGATGCAGCGACTTGGAAGGATTACAAGCCGCAGAGTCGCACGCCGAGTTCATGTCCTGATTATGTCGACTATTCGCAGAAACCGCACAAGCCGCTGTCTTCTGGCAAGTTGAAGCTGCCGTTTATGAGACCAAGTGAAGAATGTAGGACTTTTAAGAGCCCAGCTGTTGAGGTGCGTCCACGAATGCCGTGGAATGAGATCACATGGCTGACGTGATGGTAGAAAGTCATTAGCGACATCAAGAAGCGCGTCAAGAACCCTGACCTGGCGCGTCTCTTTGAGAACACCTTCCCATCGACGCTCGATACCACGGTCAAGTATTTTGACGCAAAGAAGAATTTGGCATTCATTGTCACTGGTGTAAGTTCTTTCCTTGTTTATTTGAGAGTATCGGCTGATGAATTGTACAGGATATCACGTAGGCAGAAAGATCCCTTTCAAAAATTACCACTAACAAAGAACTGAAGCGCACAATGGCTACGCGACACGGGCAACCAGTTTGCACATTTATACAAACTTCTGCCTCAGGACAAGAACCTCAAAGCCCTTGTTAAGGCCATCATCAACACTGAGGCGAGATACATTTCAGAATACCCTTACTGTGGTATGTGGCCCCGAATTCGGTCGTGAGGAGATGTGTAGCTAACCGTGGATGCTCAGGTGCCTTCCAACCGCCGCCTGAGAGTGGACTAAGCCCTTCAGTCAATGTATGGACCCGGTGCCGCTGCGACATCATGGCTGATCTCATATGTCGATGCTAACGCGGTTGATAGGACTACGCTACACTGGTTACCGTCAATCCGTGAGGTCCACCCAAAATCCCGTCTTTATGTATCCGAGCTGACTTCAATGGCGCATAGACCAGTCGACAACCAAACAGTCTTTGAGTGCAAGGTTTGTCTATCAACCGTCGATCCTACTGTCCCATTTCTGACCACTTTCAGTACGAACTCGATTCTCTTGCGGGCTTCCTCAAGATAGCACGATCGTATTATGCTAATACCAAAGATGGTTCCTTCATCAATGATAACTGTGAGCTGCTAGAGTCTAAATTTCCGATATTTTTGCTAACATTCGACGGTCAAATCTGCCATGAAGCAAATCCTTCGAGTCATTGATGAGCAGTCTCAAAGCACCTGGGCCGAAGATTGGTCGTACATCAGCTACTACAACTGGACTGGCCAAGCAGGCTCACTATCACCACCAGTACCCAACAGCGGAAATGGTGAACCCAAACTAGCCAATGGTCTCGTCGCTTGCAGTCATCGTCCATCAGACGACTTGTCTGTCTTCAACTACATCACCTCCGATAACGCCATGATGTCAGTCGAGCTTGATAACGTTGCCGACGTATTGGATAAAGTTGGAGGCCAAAAGAGCCTTTCTAAAACACTACGCGGTCATGCCGAGACGATTCGAGACGCAGTTTGGAACCATACTCTCACTGCCAATGGTATCTTTGCTTACGAGACAAATGGCTATGGCGGCCAGTACATCATGGATGATGCCAACGTCCCTAGTCTTGTATCTCTCCCATATCTAGGCTTCCTCAAGCGTAACGATCCGACATACAAGAAGACCAAGTCTGCTCTTTTCTCACGAGCGAATCCTTACTATGCTGTTGGAAAGACATTCAGTGGGATCGGTGGACCTCATGCAAACGCGACTAATCCATGGCCTATGGCGCATGTCTCGGCTATCTATGGAACAGATGATGACGATGAGATCACCGAGCGACTCGATATGATTTTGGAGAATACTGCTGGCCTTGGATTGATCCATGAGAGTGTGAATATCTACAACTCCTCTGTATTTACACGACCGTGGTTTGCTTGGGCGAATAGCTACTTTGCCGAAATGGTCCTGGACTTGGCCGAGAGAAAACCTGGGTTGATTTTCAAGGATGACAAGCCATATGTCATCTAGGAAGCATCACCTAGAAATACCACAGATTAGTCTTTATCCGCACCCAAGATGAATAACCATTCACAGTGTACCGCCCAAAGGCCTTGTCTTGTTCTAGTATCGAGTGTCAAGAAGGACGTCGGGAAGGGTGACAACAAAGCGTACTGGTACGATACGTCTCAAGATATCCTTACTTTAAGCTTAAGCAAATGGTTTGATCTCCAATCTCTGCAGGTAGTAGCAAAGCCCTCATGCAGTGTTAGTTTAGATGTTATTCCAGACGAATACTGAAGTATGAGTGAGGCTCAGCAGTGGCCATATGCAAGATAACACAGCACAGCGCACAACATTACTAACAGCTTACACGGCCTTCGATTGGGGTCCATCCGCAAGGGCAACTGCTTTGTCAGAGTGGGCCGATATCGAGAACGAATAGGATCCATGAAATGAAACCAATAAGGTGCGACTATCAATGAGGCGGCCGACCAAATGGTAACAGTGGCCAAAGAGAGAGCTCAGCTGGCATCGCGTAAGCCATTCTAGAGCAGTCGACGGAGACAAAGAAAAATACCTCTTTCTCAAAAAGGATGGTGCGGAAGAGATGCACCGTCGGATATGCACGAGCATGAAGCGAAAACTCGTATCGGCAGAAATTATATCAAGTTCCTTCACCGACAGCCCGACTGCCATACATCCTCAAGTATAAAACCAACTGGACATGACATCAAACCACAACAGCCCAAGCCTCCAAAGACTCAAGTTCAAAGCCCCCAGCGATTCATACACAATGCAGCTCATCAAACTCTACGCCCTCACCGCCTTGGCCACATCAGCCCTGGCAGCAGACTGCTTCGGCAACGGTAACAAGGACGTCGGAAAGTTCATCACAGCCTACTGGGATGCTCGCGAGAGGATGTGCAGTAACTCTGGGTGTACTTACCAGGAGGCTTGCACTACCTCCGGATCTTTCACTGTTAAGGGTCTTGGTGTTGACACTATCCTGAACGTCGAGATGAAGCGCAAGAACACTGGTGGCAAGAAGGGATTCAAGGATTGCTGGGTACGTATTTTAACCTTGCCTGATAGACTATGCTGATGATATTGTGACAGGACGCGACTGAGTATGTGATTCAATATCTAGATCTGACTTGTCTAATCTTTCTAGGGATATTATCAACCAGTGCCCCAAGGGTGGCTCGAAGCAGTTGAGTGGATCGTGGGAGGCCAACGGTCAGCTTTATCAGGTCAATGGTTATTTCTCGTTCAACTGAGAGCAAACTTTTGCGTGAGGCTTGAGTACCTCTCAAGGACGGCTTGGCTCTCCTGCCCTCACAGAGCAGCTTTGGGGGATGCATGATTGAAGAAGTTTATGACTTTTAAAGGAAAACTTAGCAGGTTTGTTATCTCAATAAAAGAAGTTTGTTGCCAAGCCTTCAATTTGATCTTCTACTGGAGGTGACTGGGTTATGTATTGCAGGTGAAATTCTGCGGGGCAGTGAGGCTACCTTTGAGTAGGAGAATGGTCGACTGATGCCATTATTTCATCTTCACATCTTGAGGCTATATAGCAAAGTTCTAGGAGATATTCAACCGGCTTGGCTCAGCTGACATACATGAATCTATTTTTAGCTGTATGTCGCTTATCAACGGAGTTTTGTTATGCTTGAATGAAGCGTAAAGCCAAGAGGGACGGCGCGCACGGCCCCTGCAGTAGGTATCGATAAGGGAGTTCAAGTCCGCTAATTGCTCTTTTCATCGTCATGTTGGTCGCCGTTTGTTTGTTGCATATCGCAATCTGACTTATGTTGCTCTTCCCCTCTCCAGTACCAAAAGACTCACCTTACATTCTTGCTCACGACTATGCCAGTTTAATTTGGAGGCGCGTATCGACTCAGTTTGTGTACGTCCTTCGAGATCATATGCGATGATCAGGCCATCCTCGTCTGGTGGCTCTCCCTTTACGGCCCGTCACGCATGCGAGATTTGCAGGTAGGTCAAGTCAAGACAAGCCCATCCCCGCATCGATATACACTGTGTACCATTTTCGACAGCTGAACTGACGACTCGATTCGACGAGGCAGAGAGCGAAAGGTCCGGTGTGATAGGGCTTTGCCAAAGTGCAGGTTTGTTCCATCCCATCCCATCACATCCCATTCTAGACAAATGCAGTCCAGTGCAGTCCATCACCGTATCTTTTCCACTGGAAAAGGTGAATGTATGTAAGATCAAAATGTGAAGCTGACGTTTTGGCCTATGTCCCGCAAAGACGATGCGACCGGCTCAATCAGCCTTGCGGGTACAGCCCGATTTCTCAGCGTCGTACTCGCGATGAACAGCTGCAGGAGCTCCAGGAGCGATTGGCCAAGACCGAAGCCCAACTCGCTCTTGAGACCCCGCGACCGAGGACAGGTTCCATGACCTCACATTTGCAGCCACCGTCGACAACTACTGCATCCGCTTTGCCACCCCGTTGGCCAGATGGT
Organism: Fusarium pseudonygamai; assembly: GCA_013186785.1. Taxonomy (NCBI): domain Eukaryota; kingdom Fungi; phylum Ascomycota; class Sordariomycetes; order Hypocreales; family Nectriaceae; genus Fusarium; species Fusarium pseudonygamai. Next base: position 21,242 of record JAAQRH010000018.1, read on the forward strand.
CTGGGCTCTATCACGCCAGACACCAGCACCCAGTACCATCTTGCGACTACAGCATCATCACATGTATCCAGTGTCCCCGTATCTGTAGGTCCGTCCACTGGCCGCAACCCCATGGACCTGGACAGCCACCGAAACATGGGTACGGCTATCGACCTGCCGACTAATAGCTCACCCATGCTAGATATTGATCTGTTTAACCCAGGAGCTGACTACAATATGGCTTTCGATTGGTGTAATCAGCTGACAGCCCTGGAACCGCTGGATAACATACTCCTCACTCGCCTATCGCCGCGATCTCTGGCTCATAGCGGCACAGAAGAGGAAATCTCGCACGCAGAACTAAACTCACTGCACAAGCACTACTTTGAGTCTATTTACTTCTCCTTTCCATTCTTGAACCAAGATCGCTTCGCGGCAGAATCGACGGGAGGCGGTCTTGCGATAAGCGCTCTCATTTACGCAGTTGCACTCGCTGGATGCGCTCATTCTTCCACTTCCCAAAGCAAAGAGTCTGCCTGCTATGTACTAGCGAGAAACTATGCAGAAAAGTGCGAACGAGATGGCCAGTTGAATGAGCTTAACTTGTTGCAGGCCCTGCTCTTCATCGGAAGATATGAGGCTATGGCTGGGAAGCTCGAGAGGAGTTGGATGACCCTGGGACGTGCTGTGATGTTATCAAAGCTGCTTGGAATGCCCTACATGGATAAACGAAATGAAAGCGATGGAATTCAAGAGTCTCAAAGCCGTGATGGCTCTGGACTGATCCTGCCTGAAACGACTGATCAGGTTCTTCTGGAGGAACGAAGAAGGACCTTCTGGGCTTTGTACATATTGCTCAGTTACGTCAAGACACGTACTGGATGGCAATGCATGCTCGGCGATATAAAGGTAAGATAACCCAGATCAACTCTCTTGGAGTGCCTCGACGCTAACCTCAAACCATCCAGAAGTTTTACATCAACCTCCCATCACCTGGTCTACTGAGATCAGATCTGGTCCCGCTCAAGATGCCCTATCTCTCAGATATAGAGCTCGAGCCCAGCGCCGAGATCTCATCCTATGCAGGATGCGTCCTGATGGTAGAGCTGGCCCTGCGCTGTTTTGAACATGGACAACAGCGGACTTCGGAGAGCTTCTGGGATGGCTACTGCAATCTTGTGAAGAAGACAGACGTCCTTTTCGGAATGCTGAAACGCCACCTCAACGCTACATCTATTCGAGAGGACCCCGTGGCCTTCAGCCTGTATCTGAACCTCCGAGCAACTGAGATCTTCTCCCATGAGTCTGCTATTGCCCGCAGCGAAGAGCAAGGCCTGCCACCGCTGATGACGGCCGAGAGTCAACGACGTGCCACGGCAGCTGCTTTCCAGATATCGACCGCAGTGCGTCTCAATCTTCCCTCGCCTGGGAAGACTGAAAGTGACATTATTATGCTGCAAGCCATTTTCATCGCGTGGCCTCTTACTATGGCCTTGAAAGCGTTATATCGTGAGTTGGTGAACGGTGGTAGCCGGGAAGGAATTAATGGCGTTGTTGCGTCATCAAGATTACTATTTGCTGCTCTGGACCATATTGAGGAGTCAGGCGGGCATTGGCATCACAGCGTCGCGCACGTGGAGGGGAAGCTTCAGGAATGGGAAGAAAAGAATAGCTTTAACTCGCTTAACTTGTGATGAATGAAGTTCTAGTCTCGGACGCTTTCTGGTTTGGGGTGCATTAATGGGCTATGCTTAGGCCTCTTCTGCTGAGCTTAGAGTCTAAAGAAATACACATGACAGTTTGACTTTTGACCTCTTGTAACCAGGAACTACAGCTAAGGGCTGAAGTGGGACGGAGATACGTGAGTGGCCATGACAGCTTGGGCGGAAAGCTGATGAAAAATATAAATTAGGTTTCACGAGTTTTCAAGTCTATTACCTGTATCGTTCTATCTGTCTATCGCAGAGCTTACTTTCAATCCTTAGTCGTATACTCTGGCTGACCAGGTATACTGTGAATGCTGGTCTCCCTCGAGGCCATAATATCCTGCGACAGTGCTATCCCATTCATGTTGTTCAGTTCCGTTTCACTGCCAGCTAAACTCTCTGGACCCGTGGTCTCGGCAAGCCTCTGATGATTCTTTCCTGTTCCCTGCCAGTAGACCCCTGATCCTCCGGTAAAGGTTCCTGGTTTCCGCGAACGATTCGATGGTATTGCTCGGCCGCCTGATTGGTCTTCGCTTGTGAGTAACGTTGTAGACTTCAGGTTCGTGAGCTTTCGAAGGAGGGGGCGGACCGCTGTAAGAGCGACGACTATGACCGAGATACAGATCTCGGCAGTTGCCCAGATGTCTAAGAGGATATTAGATCTAGACTTTAGGTTAGGTTGAGGAGACTGACATATGGATATGGCATTGTCAACATAGACCATGGTTATAAATCTCCCAACGCTGACGGCGATGGTGACGACCCCCAGACTAAAAACAACAGCTAATCCAATCTTCTTACGCGTTGATGTCATCTTAAGGGTCGCCAGTAAGGGGATTGGGTATGCAACATCTAACTGAGGGTCAGAAATCAAACTAAAAAGCGCAACGGGTCATAGCAAATCGAGACTTACTCAGGACCTCAGATACAAAGTTCATCGACCATAGAAGCCGCATAAGAGTCATGGATGTAAAAGATGTACATTCCTGTTCTCCTTTTGCCCTACATATCCCGTTAGCGGTGTCCTAGAGACTTATAAATACTGACTGACCAGTTGACTGAAGGATCAGGCCCGCACCAGAACCAATCACAAAAGAAAGTGATGACCGCAAAAGAGGCTGTCATTCCGGCTAGGCAATAGAGCGCAATGCGCATTTTTGGCTGTGTAATTGGCACGAGGTTGAAATAGAAGGCGATGATGCTGAATTTCGGAAAGTATATGCCCGTGTCGAAGAAGTGATTTGTTGCGAATCGAATCTAAAAAGAAGAGAGAATAAGTATACAAGACGGCTGGCACCACGACAAACGAAAAAGAACGTCCACGTTATGCTTTCATTAGATGCCTACCTTTCTTATAGCGACATTATCTATTGTGAAATTATCCATCGCATCCATGGAGTAGGTAATCGTGTCGCAGATAAGCAGACCCTGACAGCACAACAAACCAGCGATGAGCCAATAGTCAGCTGAAAACAATCGTGCTTTTCTCATGACCACGCGGACATAAATGCGACAGGCGACTGTTATGTAGGCGAGCGCCATAAAAGACCACTCGAAGCCCTGAAAGATCAGCTTTTACGATCATAAAACCAGAGGTTAAATACGTACCATAACAGCCCTACTGGATATCATACTGGCGATATCCCGTTCACGGGAATCGGTCGCTTGAGGTAGAAGCTATGCAAGAAGTACGGTCACATCACGCATCGTAGATTTGAGAAAACAGGAAAAGGTTTCGGACAAGCCAGCCAGGGGCACACAGTGATGCTTATCAGAGCCTAACATCTGGTGTTAGTTGCTAGCACGTCATGGCGTACGCCACCATAAGCAGGAGTAGAGTTACCCGGCCCCAATCATGGAATGCCCAAGCCGCATTCGAGACAATATTCCCCACTATAACCGCGGGCGAAGATTACGCCAAGCACCGAGTGTCAAAGCGTAGACACCATCCAAGACAATGGCTTTCTTTCTTTGAGCAATATGTCACTTGTCTACTCGTGCACTCTGGGTTACAGATAGCAACCATGCTTTGGCTGGTCTCTGAGAGGGAGCATGGAGTATTGAGTCGTATCAAATGCCGAAATGAAGGATATATCGATGATGCATTAACGGGCGAAATTCAGACACCAGTAAAGTCAAAGCACAGCCTCAGTTGCGGTGATGCGACCTCCTTATGCCCGGCCGTCCACTGATCGCTCGGAAGAATGCCACAGACTGACGCTACATGTCGATCGCGCGAGTCAAGAAACGTCAAAGCAAAGTGTGACGCTTGTGGATGCCAAGCTCCTCTATTGGACTGGCGCAAGCCACATAGATTTGATTGACCCAGGTCTTCCGAGCCCAGGGACTGGGAATCTGCAATGGCTTTCCTAGTGCTGTATTTATTTCCATGATCCCTCTTATCGCCGGAAACGAAGACCCTGCTGTGATTTAAGCTTTTCTATGGACAGTTGCACTCCTCATGCCGTTGGATTTTATGGACCTTCGTGATCTGTATACATCGAATGTCGGTAATAATATCATAAGCGCATCAACTTTCCGTGGGGCTGCGCCGTCAAATCAGCCGTCAACGGACACTATTTTAAAGCCTACTGTACCTAATGAGGGTTTTGGTGGTGATGAACCGCTGCGGTATTGGCGCGACCGGCTCAATGGTGTCTATGAGTGCGTGAGGAAGTTCATTACTCGCTGGGGCTTAGCTCGGCGTGAGGTTGGACGGGGTTTTGTGCTTATTATGCAACCTTCGACTGTACTCATGGCCAAACTTTCTCAGAATCTGATTTTGGACCGTTTATGGGGTGCGCTGAAGGAAATGAGCTTACAGTGTTTGTTTTTTGCTACGACAATACCGCCGGTTATGTCGATCTTATTTTACCATTCAGTCAATACCGATGAGGCTTTTGAGTCATAACACTAGAATAACAGTGAATACTGGGATCACGCGACTTACCTTGATTCGATGCCGCAATTGCCATCTGGAGGAGTTTGTTAAAACAAAAGACACTCGTTTTCTTTGGCTTCAAGCGGCCTGAATAGTTAGCTACCCTAGAATATCATGGAGCGGGGCCTCGTGAATGATGCTCCTTGGTTTCCCAAAACTCGGCTCAGGACTTCTTAACCTTGCACCATTGGTTTATTGTTTCGTAAGTTTAAGAAACTGTCATCCCCTGCTAAAGACCTGTGAGAACTGAGAAGTAACAGTCGAGTCAAGCCAATCAGTAGCTGTCCTCGGTGTTGGACGGACTAGCGTAGAGAGTGGGATCCTCATTTGCCAATCGCAGGCCTCGTATTCTCGGTCGAAGAAGGCCCCACAATCTCCGACTCCGCGCCGTGTCCGTCCCTGCTCTCGTGTAAATCGCTGCAAGTCTTGATCTATAAGGAAATGCTCTCTTTGGTACGGAAAACCAAGAGCTACCTTACTGCCCTTCACTATCAGAGTATCAACATCTCGCCTGAGTCCACACAATCATGAGTGATCAAAGTACCGAGAAGCCTGCAGATGCAGCACCTAGAAGCCCCCATACTCCCGGCGACCTTGCTGGTAGTAGCGACACCTCTCTCACTGAGACCGGACCGCGTAGCATCCAGGGATGGAGAGTGAGTACTTCCAAAACTCTTGGCCTTTTGGAGATATTTTGCTAACATTGGATGACTTCGTTTAGTGGGCCGTTGCCTATGCAGCGATGCTGTCTACAACGCTCCTCTTTGCTATCGACAACACCATCGTCGCAAACATCCAGCCCAGTATCATCAACGACTTCGGCCATCTCGAGCTCATGACATGGATCGGTACGGGTTTCGCGCTCGGTACTATGTTCATTCTGCTTTGGGGTAAAGTGTATGGTGTCTTCAACATCAAATGGGTCTACATCTTCAACATCTTCCTCTTCGAGGCCGGGAGCGCGGTATGCGGTGCCGCACCTAACATTCAAGCCCTCATAATCGGCCGTGTCATAGCTGGTATTGGTGGTTCTGGAATGTACTCTGGCACCTTGACATATGTCTCGGTTCTTACCAACGAGCAAGAGAAGCCAGCATATCTTGCTGGAAGTACCGTCGTCTGGGGCATTGGCAGTGTTCTTGGCCCTGTTGTAAGCTCCCTCTCCCGTCGCATTATTGGCTCTGGACTGACAGTTTTGTTAGGTTGGTGGCGCATTCGCAACAAGCAGCGCGACCTGGAGATGGGTATGTATCTTTCCTCCTTTCTCTCGCTCGACCCTAACTGACTTCACAACCAGGGATTTTACATCAATCTCCCCATCGGCGCTGTTTTTGCTCCTGCATATTTCCTACTATTTCCCAGTACTGATCCAAACCCTACCAAAACCCTGGCAGCGAAGCTCCGCCTTGTGGATTGGATCAACGCAGTCATCTTCCTGGCGGGATCTGCTTGCCTGACCGTTGCCCTGACCTTCGGCGGTGTCGTCTACTCATTTCACTCGGGGACCATAATCGCACTCTGGACTGTCACCGGCGCTCTACTGGTGGCTTTCATTGTCTTACTTAAAATAAATCCTCTAGTCTCTAAGGAAAACCGCTTGTATCCCGTGCACTTCTTCAAGAAGTGGATTCTTATCAACATGCAGCTCCAAGTCTTTTTATCTTCTGGCATCGTCTTAGTAAGTTACAAAGAATCGAAAGGAATACTTTCACTAACCATATACAGGCCATGACTTACTTCGTACCGTTGTATTTTCAGTTCATCAAGGTTGGGGCTCTGACTGCGTCATGAGATATTGGTGACTAATATCTTCAGGGCGATGGAGCACTCGAGGCTGGAGTTCGTTTACTTCCTTTGATCATGTTTATGGTTGCTGTCTCAATTTTGAATGGCTTCCTGATGCCCAAATACGGACTGATTCCTCTATGGTATATTGGAGGTAGTGCTCTTGCACTCATTGGTAGTGCTCTAATGTGTAAGTTGCTCAGTGTTCTGATAGTCTTTTCTAACGCCCTCTAGATACCATCGATGACACCACATCTAATGGCAAGGTATACGGCTACAACATACTTGTCGGAGCCGGAGCGGGATGCTATATCGTCGCTGGGTTCGCCATCATGCAGTCACTGGTTCCCGCCCACGAAATTGCTAACGCAGTTGGTGCTATGACTATTTGCAAGTGTCCCCAGGCAAACCTTTCGACGTTGCTTTCAGCTAACCTTGGCTCTAGCTCAGGATCTCGGAATGGTGCTTTTTCTTGCTATCAGTGGCAGCCTGTTCCACAACGTCGCCGTTGACAAGGTAGGCAACGCTCTGCCAAGCGCCTCTGAAACTGAGATTGGCAACTTGATTGCGGGTACGAGCAGCGCTGCGTTCAAAGCTCTTTCTGAAGACGAAAAGGCCGTTGTTATCCCAGAGATCGCAAGTGCTATGAAGAGCATCTGGGCCTTTTTCATGGCGGCCGCTGCCCTCAGTTTTGTGTGCGCTTGTCCACTAGTCGTAGGTGTCTCATTTCATAACATGTTGATGGACTGAAGCTAACTCGTCTTAGAAAGCTAAGCTTGGGGGAAAGAAGCTCGAACCAACTGCGATAGCCTGAAGGGTGTTGAGACCTATTGGAGTATCATAGATGAAGACAACCGATTTGAACATCTATTACATCACTCTGTCTAGGACTTTTGGTGTTTAGAGGATGGTTAATGTTTCTTTTTGTTTGACAGGGAAATTGTAACAACAGTCACACAACAAAACAAACATCAGTTGTAATAAGAGAAATAAGAGATGATATATAGTATTGGATGAGCCCTCAATACTTGTCCAGATTTAGCTGTTCCCAAAATATGACAGTTTAGACTTATAGACTCTGAATACAAGAACGTCAGCAAGGTCTTGCAAGTGCGTTCATTAGTGTCCTTTATCTTTGTGCCCTGGGGGGCAGAAGCCTCCTTTAATACCCCAGTCCTAACACAGCAAGTGCGCTCACTTAACCTCCAACATCGCCACCTCGTGATCCCACAGGCTCATGGTAGATCAATGGTAGTACTACCGCTGTTGATAGTGAATTGTCTTACGTCAACTTATCTTGAATTACTACCTTAAATTCGACACGAATCTTCCGAGCTCAGTAAGCCTCTCTCAAGCTCGCGTTGTGCAATTCAACAAAGCCTGTTCTGTCCGACCTAAAGCCAAACACATGATCCCGAGAGGCGATCAGATGAAATGCCCATATAGCCAACCACAGAGCAGCCACTATCGCCATCAAATACGGGAAAGCAGCTTCAAATCCACCATTCCAATTATTCCAAGGCATTCCCGTTCGCCCTTTCTTCGCAGCCTTACCTTTCATTGCATACTTCTTCTCAGCCTCCATCGTGTCTTGCCATCCCATAATACCTCTCTTCTCTTCAAACTCGACAAAGCTCAGTTTAGGCGCTGTGACGCATAGACCTGCAATCTTTTGTGCTAATGTATCAAGTCCTATGATGGGCGTCAGCCATCGTTGTGTGATATATGCCTTCCATCCGTCGTATGCTTGCTGCCTCGTCAAGGCACCTCCAGCTTTGACTATGGCCCGAGCACGTTCTACTCGCGTGTTTTGGTACTCCTGGCGCATGGCGTCGTGTAGCTCCACGTCACTGGGCTTTTTGTTGGGATGTCTAGCCAATAGAGCATACAGCGTGTTCGTGATTACGACGGCATCTTCCATCGCTGTGTTGCCTCCAAGAGCCGAGTTGGGAGTCACCTAGATAAATTAGACATGTCAAGGTACATGGAGCATCGTTCAAGGGAACCCGTACCTTGTGAACAGCGTCTCCAGCGAGGACAATTCGACCGAAGGTCCAATGCTCCAGAACCCCCTCTTCGAGGGATATCATTTGTGCTTTCAGACGTCGTTTCCACAATTCCCCGAATACTACTGTATCTGTGACCGGACGCTCAGATATGTTACTCACGAGCGCTTCCATATCGGCATCCGTATAACGTCGGCGCGTGGGCCATGTACACTGCTGGTCCTCAGGAAGCTTGCTGTGCACGATGATAGATATCCATTCTGGCTGACAGAGGAGGAGAAAGGAGTACTTGTCATTGGAGGTGATTTCCATGTCGTGAGCACCGATGCCAGGGACTGGCGAGCTTGCCATGACGATGGCATTGTATTGAGTGACCATAGCTTGAAGGGCGTGAGTAGCTGATGATATCTGCCATAGAATGATATATACTTACCTCTCTTCTCATCAACTGTGATCATACCAGGGTATAGAGCGTTGGCTTTGTCCCACATGATTTCGCGGACTTTGGAATGAACGCCATCAGAACCAACTACTACATCACCAACAAACTCACGACCATCAGCCAGGATGACGTGGGCCACCGAACTCTCCTCGATTATCTCCTCGACGGGGCCTTTTCATAGACTTGAGACTTATCAGGTAGTAGCTCGTAGAGCTCACGCAGGAATACTTGACGGTCAAGTGTCCTAGTATCATAACCCGCGCTTCCCACGATTAGTGAGTGAGTTCCAGCTGATAGGGAGTTGTACATACAACTTTCGTACGACACCAAAGAAGTCGTAGGAGGCAAAGCTCTTACCGGTGGGATCACGGCAATACGCACCGCCCATGGTATCGCACTTGGCCAGTACAGCGTCTAGGCAACCTAATTGGTGTAGGATTCGGCAACCATGAGGCTCGAGGGTGATAGTAGTCCCGAAGCTCGGCGCCACTACACCCTTGTCCAAAAGGACCCAGTCGATGCCCGCTTTGGCTAGGCAATGAGCCAGCGTGAGGCCTGTAACGCCAGCACCAACGATGATCACTCTGAACTCGGAGTTTTTCTGCATGGCGACAAGTATTGCTAGAGACTGGAAAGAGTCAGGATTTTCCCAGGAGAAATTTCACTTATATTCCAGAGTTTCCATCATAGTGAGATGCCTTAAAGTTGTTTCGACGATCAGTTGAAGACGGGCCCGAACGGAGGACCGGAGCTTCGGTCCCGAGCGGGTGGAGCTTCGTGGGGATTAAAGCGGCAGCGGCCGATGGATGCCTTCCGTCTTCGTACCAGCCTAGGGGTGAGAAGTCATCTTCTCCAACAGACTCAGGACTTCTTCGCGCTCTGGTGGTCGAAATGCCGCGTTATCGAAAATGCCCATTGGCAAAGCTCTCATTGCACCAAGTGCAACGCGGCCTGCCAAGGGTGATCCACTAGCTTGCTAAATGCATCTCAATGCGATACCTCCCACGGGGCTCTTCCATACGTCGTCACTTGACAGTATCTGTGGTCTTTCTGGTTGGCTGAAATACTGCACAAGGAACAGGGAGGCTTCTATCCAGGTAGTCTCACCAAGGCCCATGTGCTCCGTCATGTCAGCGATCGAGTCTTCACTGGAAAGTGATTCAATAAAGGCTTTGAGAAAACCTTCATAGCGAGAGAGACTACGAAGAGGTGGTATTTTGCATTTCTCCAGATGTTCACTGACGTGATCAGCATACAAGAGAAAAGTGACCCGTGTAAGAGCATCTCGGCGATATTTCTCAGCCTCGTGCTTCCAGACGTTAGCATATCGAAGAAAAGTGCTTTAGGAACAGTGGTAAATGGTGCTCAACTAACCAGAGAAACACGTTGCCTGATATCACTTGGTTCATATCGGATTTCCGCGATGCCGATAGCCCTAGTGGAGTCAGCCAGAGATTGTACAGCTTGAATACCGGTCAACGTCTCTAGATTGCTTGTGTCGGGATCACGGATGGTAGCGGAAGCTCTGGCCGTTCCATTGATCTTAAAAGAGGACTTATCAGGCTGGTCAGTGATTCTCAAGTCCTCTATGGCTTTTCGGATGTAGTTTGTTTCGTCACAACCAACGGAAGGTTTGTGCGAGGACGCCATCATGGGTCACTAGATGTTAATGATTGCAGGACTTCGGATAGTTTCTTAGGGCAACTGATTGACTGGGCTCAGCACTCACATGACCGAATCCTCAACCAGCGTACAAAGCCTGCTCTTATTGTCATTCTCAATATTGTTGTTGATATGGACGACAGCTCATCTTCTGATGCGACGGAGGATCTTCTTCGAAGTTTTCAAAGAACTGAACGTTTTCGAACACTACAGGCCCTCTGGAAGGAGAGAGGACATCCAATTAGAAACACCGCTGATTTACTCCTTTGTTACTACAGCGACTTCAAAGTAGTCCTTATCCCAGCCATAAGTCCCAGGAGCACACCAGCCGATGCGACCACTGTTAGCAAAAGCATCAGACAGCTATACGAGACCATCCGAGGATCGGTTTCCAAGATCCGAACTGCCAAGGCTGACAGTGGTACAGAATCAGACTTGGCTACTCTCAACACTCACATGAACAGATCTTTGAGTGTTCTAGGACAGGACCTTCGCGCCGCTCTTGATCTTCATGATGTAGTAATGAATGATTCATCAATCCCGACTCAGCTGATCGACCATATGGCATCAATCCTTCGTCAGATGTGTGTCTTGCGAGAAATCGACCGCACTGATGCGATCGGAGGTGAGGAAAGGGTTGTGGAAGAATTCGCGTCGTACGTCGTGCATGTATCGTCGCCCAAACTCGCCATATCCAAGACAATGGTTTGTTCATACCTCCATCTGTGGTATATGCAAGGCTCTAACGATAGAAGAAATACGAAAGAGGAGAAGGGAAGACCTAGTGACCGAAGCTCGAAGCGGTCTCCAGAAATTCCGCTGGCGGTACTGGCGATGTGAAGCTCTAGAGCGACGAACTGGCCGAAGATGTCGAAACTATTACGATGGACACTACAAGGGTCACCAGTTCAACAGACCGGACAACGATTTCGAGGACGTGGAGGGTCTCAACCGAAGGGGTGGTGAATCAAACCACAGATGTTCCTGGCATCCTGATCAGTTTGTAAAGCTTCTACGGGAAGCAATTGCACAAAACCAGCAGGATGTTCGAGTCATGGACAGGCTAACTTACTTGGCGAGGACGATACGACTGACAGAACTACAAAGCCAGCGGACATGCTTCTCTTGTCTGTCCAACTGTCCAACTAACATGCTTCCGTGTGCCAGGTTTCAGCATGGGATTTGTCAGACATGTCTTGAACGGTTTGCTATGCAGAGAAATGGAGGATCTATCTTGGTGATTGAGCATTGCCCCCTTGGATGTGCTCTTAGAACTGTAACGTGGAGCATTCGAATTAAGCCAGAGGACGCAGTGCCACGTGTGTTATCACTAGATGGGTAAGTCGCTAATCAATGATCAGTTCTCATCTGAGGCTAATTGTGGGCAGTGGAGGTGTACGTGGTATTGTCGAGCTTTGTGTTTTGCGTCAGATCGAAAAGCATATGGGCTATGGTATCGCAATCCATCAGCTTTTCGATCTTGTGGTAGGCACAAGCACAGATTTGTCTACATCTTTATCTTCATCCTAATGAAATGTCTAACTCCTCAAGGTGGCATCGTCGCTCTTGGTGTTTTCCACCAGCGTTGGTCAACGGACGATGCCATCAATAGGTTCCGAGCACTGGAGCGAAGAGCTTTCACGCTTCGATTGGGACTCGGGAACTCTTTCATCAAAGCTATTGCGCTGCCATGGTATGAGTTTCTGTATACGAGTGAGGGTATAGAGCAGTCACTGAAAGACTCTTTTGGTGGCTCAAATCTGTTTGGCGCAAATTTGAATCAGAGAAACAGGGCTGGCGGAAGGGACTGGGTGAAGGTCGGGGTTGTTTCTTGTTTGCAGGGAGGAAACCAGGCAAAGTTGATTGCCAATTATTCCAGGAACCCAAAAGCGGGCACTGATGAAGGTAAGCATTGAGAAACTGCGAGTAGGTTTGGGCTGACTTGTTATTCCCCCTCCATTAGAAGATTATCTTTCTTGTGAAGATGAGCAGTCGAATGACTTTAAGATCTGGGAAGCGTTAGTTATCCTCTTGGGAGTATTTTATTAATAATTAACTCTTCACAGGGCGAGAGCGACAACTGCAGCACCGACATTCTTCCAGCCTTTTGTCCATCCCGAAACGAAACGAACATATGTGGACGGAGCTCTTATGCACAACAATCCAGTATCTCTAGCCTATTCCGAGATTGACAAAATTTGGCCTGGTTCCCTTCCTCCTGATATCATTTTATCAATTGGTACTGGATTGGTTGTTGATCCCAAGTCAGGAAAGATGAAGACAAAACACAACTCCAAGCTGGAAAAGATCAAGAGGTGCATCCCTAGGGGCTACCTTAGGCGAATAGAGGCTGGGCTGGGAATTATCCAGAGCTCGACTAGCTGCCACGAGGCTTGGAAAGAGTTCAGAAATATATCCGTGACAGACCGTCCACTTCGACAAAACTGTCATCGCCTCAATGTTGGCTTGAAACAGCGCGTCGAAATGGATGATGTTGAGAAAATGGATTCTCTTATTGAAGAATGTGAGGAGTACCTTTGCGATGGTACAAACATGTTCTATTACGAAAAAGCATACAGAACAGCCCCTGAGCACCTTCATACAGTAGCAAGGCGACTTTTGGCATCCTTGTTCTACTACGTCGGGCCTCTCGAGAGGACCATGAAGAGAGGGAGATGTGTTGGGAAGATATTTTGCAGATTAGAGGCAGGTTCTGCATCGGCAAAGGAACTGTTACGAGACAATGTGCGATTCCGGCTGGCTCAGATTTCGGAAGATGGCACCAAGGCAGTATATCCTCGCATTCTGCGTTATCGGGATAGTCCACGCTGGGATTCAAGGGATCCCTCAGCCCTTATGGTTCTCAAGGTGGAAGAAGGGACGTGTAGGCGATGGATCGAGGTAAATCTACCTCACTGGAGGGATGAATGGGAGCCGATCTCCGGTTTCCAGTCTTAGGGGCTTGCCAATGTATAAAGCGTCTAATATTCGGGGTTCAAGCGGAACTGGTGATCATGATTAATGCAGTAACTAGGTAAGGTTTGTTGCGGCTCTATACGAATATATACATAGAAGAATAAATTTGTGTCTCAATTGTGTCTCCACTGTTCCACTGGTTCATCGAAGCTGAGGCTAACAAAAACGAAGGTTGTCTTCGTCGAAGCTACAGACGCCGTATTGGTCTTGGAGGGAGTAGGCCTAGTAGTTTGGCTCATCCAAGTCGCAGAAGCAGTCCATGTCATACCAAATGTGGGTCGTCACTTGATCAGTTACGGCCTCAATGGTGCCACCGTATAGTGAACAGAACTGAATAGGAGAGAAGGCAAAGTAAGCACATCCGTTGGTGTCGTGGCAAGCGTCGCGACAGGACTCCTTCGTGTTAGCACCGGATGGACTGCCCAGCTCTGTCATGGTAGTACCGTCGTAGTAGCCATGTTTGTTGCAGACCTTGTCGGATGGGACGGGGCTCCTCTCATTATTAATGCAGGACTCGCCGGGTGCAGTGGTAGTGGTTGTAGCAGGAGCGGTGTCTGTGGTTGATGTTGGTTCGACGGATGAAGTTGTCAGTTCAGTAGCCGCGCCACTTGTTGTGGTTGAAGACTCATGGCAGAAGCAGGCATCCATGCTCCACCAATAATATTCCGATTGACTGTCAATGACACCATCAAGAGTGCCTGAATATAACCAGCATACACTACCAAGTTTCAGGTTAAATGCGGTACAGCCATTTGCATTTTGACAGGCCTCTCTGCACGACGATACTGTCGTGGCGTCATAGCGATTGTACATGACATGCAGATCGCTGTTCTGGTTGGCATTACCTGCTTTGTTACATGGTTTACCGGCCGGAAGTGGTTCCTTTTGATTGTTGACGCAGGAATAGCTTGGCGCAGTGGTAGTGGTGGTTGCAGGAGCAGTCTCGGTTGTCGAAGTAAGTTCGACAGATGAAGTTGTAAGCTCGCTAACTGTAGCTTCGGTGGCCGTCTTCCCGGTAGCCAAGCCACTTGTGGTGCTTGAAGACTCGTCACAAAAGCAATCCATGTCATACCAAGACCAAGGTGACTCACCACCACTGGTACCCGTGAATGATCCAGCCCACAGTGCGCACCACAAACCAGGCTGCAGAGAGATTGCAATACATCCAGGTCTGTCCAGACAAGACTTATAGCAGGATGCCAGCGTCAACGTATCCACGTTGCCCATTGTTTGTAGGTCACCTTGACCACCGCCCTGGGCATTACAGCCCTTGCCAACCGGAGCGGGATCCTTGAGGCAGACATATTCGCCCGGGCTGGTGGTAGTAGAAGCAGCTTCGGTGGTGGTAGTGGTTGGCTCTCCAGAAGTAGCGATGCTGGTGATGGAGGTGACATCGGTGGACGCACTGCCAGTCGTGGTTATTACCGACGAGGGCTTGCATGGGCCGGCCTGGACACCAACTGCAAGGCCAACAAAGGCAGCGAGAACATTTTGGGTGATCATGCTGAAAGAGTGGCAGGAAGACGAGTGACGGGAGAAATGAGACGTTTGAAGTGGCTTAGGCGTGCAGCGTTATGTTTATACTCTCCTTTTTGAAGCGCCTTTCAGATGGCAGCTGAAGCAAATTTCCACTACAAATGGCCATAGCGACACTACATACACACTAATGTAGGGGCCATGGTTGGAAAACGAATCAGATCTGAGTAGTTTGTGTAGGGCTTTTGAGCTATTCAGGGTCCAGACCCAATAGTTAAGCATAATGGAGAGTCTTCTTTAGTTTTAGGCGCTCTAGTGCCAATAGCTTGCTAACATCGCACGTTACTGCTCCTCTAGCTTGTAGTCAGCTTCTAATTCCACGTGGAGATTTCTATTCTTGCTAATTGCCAAGTCAATATTGATCAAAGTTGATTGTTTTTGAAGCAGTTGTATGAAACTATTCTGTTATTATCTTCAGTGCCTCTTGCAACTATTGAGTTGATCACCGGCCAGAGGTCAAACCTCAAGCTTGCTGACTCTTGTTATCTCCAACAATCCTACCTCCGTCGACGACAACAATCGACCCAGTAGCAAAAGTACACTTCATCAAATAAACATAAGCCTCCGCCAACTCCTCAGGAGTCCCAAGTCTACCCACAACCGAATCCTTCTCCATAGCAGGAAAGATAACATCCTTCACATCTTGCGGAAACCCATCAAACAAAGCGGTATGCACAAACCCCGGCGTGACACAATTGACGCGGACTGGCTTAAGATCAATACACAAAGCACGAGTCATTGGCTCGATTCCACCAGCTTCTGCTTTGAGGAGAGACCAACCCGCCCCAGCAGGACGAGAGTCAGTAGTCGTTCCCGTAATGGTAAAAGAGCTGTTGTTAGACTGATTGATGTAACTCGAGAGATGCTTTGCGACAAAGACGGCGCCCATGACACGGACCATGCCGATCTTAGAGATGACACTAACAGTCGCTGAGTCGAGACTTGGCGAAGGATTGAAGTCTCCTGCCGTGAAGACGACATGGTCGAGCTTTCCGTCTTGAGAAGCAGCCTCGAGCAGCTCTTTAACGTTGGCCTCAATTGTGTCTGGCTTGGCGAGGTTGCAGACTTTTCCGGAGATCTTTCTAACTGGCAGTTGAGTGCTGTTTATGTGACTTTCGAGACGCTTGATAGCAGCATCGATTTTGGATTGATTGGAGCTGCTGATAACGACATTTGCGCCGTGTTCGAGGGCTGCTTCGGCGACGGCGAAACCAATGCCTGTTGAGCCACCGATCACCAGGACACGCTGGCCATCAAGTTTTTTGATGTACTTGGTAGACATATTGAAGAGGCTTGTGTGATCTGTTTTATTTGTTATTTTCTCACGCATCGGTGCGCGTCTTTGGGTCTTTTATATCCATCCTCATGAGCTTAACTACATGTTCCCATGATCATGAAAACTCCGCTTCTCCGTAAAATCTAACGCCTTGTCTAGCCATCAACCTTTTCTCTTCTAGAAACGCGAAAATATTGCACTTGGATACGTGAAATGCCAAATGCTCAAGGTATTTGAGATATGAGGTTACGCTCGTCGCGAAATGATTCGTCGGGCCAAGTCCGCTGATCGGCCTTCGGTCTCCGCAATACCCCGAATCTTGAATCTCGACGCGTCGAGACGCGTTAACGTCAAACGACGATGGTAGTCGTAAATCTAGATATCTCAACAAGAACGGCTATAGAATTATCGCGCTTTTCATAAAACCCTAAACTGTGTGGGGGGGTTCTCAGACGAGAACAAATGTTAATAAGAATATTAAAACACGCTGATAAATCATGTGTGAGGCGCGTGGTACGAACATCCGCTGCTGGTTGAAACCTGTCAACTCAAAAGAAGGCATTATTTTGGTAACATTTCTCTACAACTGGCACAAAAAGCTAATGGTACAGAGACGCCAGAACTTTTGCTAATCTCTCTTATTCAGTGTGATGAAATCTTGAATTTATTCTGCACTTGGAGTAATACTTAATTATCAACTTCAGGGTAACTTCTACAGATAAGATTTACTCCAATCGCATGAAGTTTCTAACATTGCACCATTGATGATTTACGCATTTAATGATCGCGTTAATGATTTCAAAGATGTTGTTATACATGAACAAGATCAACAAGCGTATCAAACCTTTTAGACGCGGACTGCAATCATATACCATGTGAGTATAACTAAAGCTCGTTCTTGTTCAATTAAGAGTCGACTCATCATAGATCAAACGGAATGACACAATAATGATGAAGGTTTCGCCGCAGCTGTTACTGACAAGTAAGCAAACAGTAGATCGCGATAACCAGACTGACTGTTTGCTACTGTAGATCGCAGCTCAGCTAGCAAGCGGGACTGTTATGTGTCGGGTGACACAAGCCAAACGACGATCACCATATTATTTCCTTCTGCCATGCATGTCTGACATGTACGACACTCCCCATTACACCTATCATCTACATGAAACGGACGCTAATCTAAACTCTATCGAATGCCAACTGTCACTTCCATCGCCCCATCTCGCCTAAGCTGCATGAGATTCCACATACGCCAGCTCAGGCTCATACTTGATCTCAACAGTCTCCCAGGGCTTCACAGTCTTTCCTTCTTGATAATTACCACCAGCAGGTCTCCACATCTGTCTGAACGTCATAGGACCTAATTCCTCTTTGACTTTATACCATTCTTCACCGGGGTTCTCTTTGGTAGGCTGTATGGTGTTGACGTTGACGACTGTGAATCCATGCTTCTCGTAAACAGGCACGCCCTGCTCTGTCGCATCAAGCCAAAGCTCAACACCCATCTCATCAGCCTTCTGCTTGCTCCAGTTCATGATAACATTCGCCACGCCTTGGCGACGATGGTCTGGATGTGTAAAGACGATATTGACATCTACATCGGGGTTTAGTCTCATTCCTCGCCATCATCTGAATAGAAAACTTACAGACTTGAGGTCTAGCCCCCATCCGCGCTCTAGGCGCATCGAATTGTTTCAGAGCTTGTGTGATAAACTCTCGCCTCTCCCCTTCCGGCTGCCAATAGGCGTAGGAATGATCCTCATCAGTATCAAACGGATTCTCGGAGCAAATCTTCCATAAACAACCGCCCACGATTTTGCCATCGTCGTTCACCACTTTTGCCCAGTAGCTTGTTGGGTCTTCATTGTGCCATCTGAGCTGAAGCGCTACTGACTCCTTGAGAGATTCTTGGTGTGTCGGAGCATTGAGAGGACAAAACATGCGAAAGAATGGCTGGAGGGGATTTTCATAAGATGCCCATTGACATGCGATGAGCTCTTCGAAATCAGTGGCAGTGTCGACCTCGATGAGTTTGAGAAGCGTCTTGACGTTGTATTGGGTCTGTGACACGACGTTTGGGATGGTAGCACAGAAGGATAAATCAACTGAATTGCGTCGCATTCAGTGGCAGAGAGGCCTGCCATGGCAAACGACCTACCCGAGCTAATCAGAGCATTAATCCAGTCAATTTATCCCCAGTTGAGCCCACAGCGGAAATAAGCAAACCCAATCAGCCCATCAAAAGTTGCAATCCAAATCCTTCCTCTCTACTCGTACCATCTAAAAACGAGCAGTCGGAAGCTCGATGCCTTTTTCGGTTGACAATAAAGCCACTCAGCGGAGGGCTTGCAGTACCGAGGCAGCCACGAAGAACGGTTAGTCGAAAAGCTCAGACATCCATGTCCACAGCGATCTTTTCCCTCTTTAGCAGCACGCCACGCCACTTGTAGCAAGTTCACCAGGGACATGCAGGCGAAAATCTCTGACGAGCAGTGCATAATTCCGTGAAGCGAATTCGAACCATTTTTTCTTTCTCTTCCTTCCACCGGATGATCCGCCCGAAAAAAGTAGGTCTAAACAGAGTTTGGAAGGTCGTTTTACTAATTGTAACCCGCGGATCGATCTCCGTTCGGATAACAAACCCATTGGGCTTAACGCGTGGACCCAGATTCAGGGGGTGTTTAGAGCACAAGCACGGACTGGTTCGGTGACGATAACGAGAGGGCTCCTCTTCACATGAAGATTTGCACTAACAGGGGGGTGTAGACTAACAATTAGTCTGCGGCTCTCACTTAGCCCTACCAATCGATGTAGAGAACCTCTGCCGCGTTGATAATTGTGCCACGATTGCACACAATTTCAAATATTGCGATCTGCAATAATACAAAGATTTATGTACAGATAAACGTCCAACCGGCCAAATTTGACTGGAAGGTCCGGCTGTTTCGGATGGCTCATTGTTGCTGAGCCGCTCAGCTGCATAATTCTCCTCTCCGCGATATCAAGCATCATTGGCGCCCTTTCACATCACATCAACAGGACCTTGGAATTATAGCGCAGAATACAGGGGGTCTACCCATGTTGAATATTTTCTTTTTCTTCCTTTGCAGACACTGGCCTCACAGGCTGGTCTGAGGAGAGGGGGAAGGGGATGATTCCTACGTAATTGTGATATAGCTTCATTCCTGCCACTTATTGGTCCTCATGTCCCGTTTCACGAAAAAGGTTCCAAACTGCTTTTGGGTGTCAATAACCGTTACAATCACCGTTTCCGGGATATGCCCAATACCAACCAGTCTTCTGCCGCGCCAGTCCTGTGCCTGTGCCTGTGCCTGAGATTTGTCTTCACACCATGATTCTCATGTACCGTAACTGTACCTTAGCTGAAGCTTCCCTTCTCTTAATCTACGCTCCACTGTCAGCTGTGTCTGTCTTAGCTTTATGTGATACCCTTTTGTCTCTGAGTTTCATCGTCGCCTGAATTTAATATCGATTTCGTGGATCTCTCTCTCCTTCGTAATATTCTTTCCGCTCGTTTTTGCGCAGCAATTGCTGCATTCATCAGCCCAATATGAGTTCGAACCAACGAATCATCACCGACATCAACAAGTCGCCGCTTATCCAGGTCTTGTCGTTAATGTTCCTCGTCATTGCGATTTTATCATGCTTTGTTAGGATTGGCACCAAGCTTTACATGATCAAGACAGTGAGGGTTGACGATATTCTCATCATTGTCGCAACTGTAAGACATCCATCTCACTTTATGCATTCCAACATGCTTATGTTTATGCGCCCAGGTGCTTGCGGCTTGTCAGACAGCAATTCTCTTTAATGCGTGCGAGCATGGACTCGGCCAACGTTTCGAGGTTCTCAGCGCCGGCGATCGAGACACCTTCTTCAAGGTAACACCCGACAGACAACCCGGCGACAGCAAACGAACAAGCAGCTAATACACCCTCGCACAGAGCCAATATGCGACAAACACGATGTTCATCGCCTCACTTCTTTGCTGCAAGTTGTCGGGTACGATGAGTCTACGAATCATGGCGCCCAAGAGCCAAAAATGGATCATCATCGCTTGCGAAGCCGTCGTTGGTGTTTGGGGCATCACGGCGCTCCTCGTCAATTTCTTTCAATGCCAACCGCCGACACCATGGCTTTATGGCGACAACGATAAATGCATTAATCTCAAGGCATTTTGGACGTATTACTCTACCGCCAACATCATCACCGACATCGTCATCGTCATCATTATGGCAGAAAACGTGGTCAAGATCCAGACCTCATGGTCCAAGAAGATCCTTGTGATGAGCGTTTTTGGCAGCAGAATATTGTACGTACTGCGCGGTTTTATTTTCATTTATTCTCCGGCTAACACCTTTAGTGTAACACCGGCAATCGCAGCGCAAATCCACTACTCCAACAAGGCATTCGACTCTGCCGATCACTCGTTCAGCATCTGGCCCGCCTCCATCAGCATCCAGCTAGTGCAGTGCCTCGCCATCCTCACCGTATGCCTGCCCAACTTCAAGCCCTTCCTCGACAGCCTAGAGTCGGGGCAGATCCGCGTCGACGACATGCGACGCCAGGGCAAGTCGAGCAGCAACGGGTACCCGACAAACAGGCCCGGCTACGCGGGGTACAAGTCAAAAACAAGGCAGAGCAGCAGATCGCGAGCCCTGGATCATGCATCCAAGACACAGCGCAGTGAGATTCACGAGATGGAGGACTTTGCTAAGAAGCCAAAACATGACCACGAGAGGAGCTGGGATGGGCAGAGTCGCTCGAGCCACTCAAGTCAAAAGATCTTGATCCATCAGACGTGGCAGGTAGACATAGAGACCACGCAGGATGCAGCATCCCGACAAACATGACGCAAGGTAATTTGCTTTTTTTTTCTCAGTCATGTTTGTTTTCTCGGTTATTCATCCCTCCGAGAAGTTTTGGTTACAGCGCAGCACCGTTTTATGCAAGTGTACGAATTTAGAGTAAAAGAAATAAGGCCCATTCGCTGTTTTAAATATAGAACGTTTTGTATCAGGAAAGCTGCAAGCACTCTGAGAAAAAGCAAGATGAAATGTTTGTCAGGCGTGCATGAAGATCCTCTGACCAACAGCATAACAAATGTTGGATCGCTGCAGAAAAAAAGAAAGGGTAAAGAGAAAACATTTTTCTGACATACAGGGGCTCAGTGGTTCGCTCGGTTGCATATGAGTATGATACATGACCATAACGAATGGAGCAGGTCACCTCAGCCAACCTGCAGCACAGCACAGCGCAGTACGTAACAGTATGGATCCATCCTTGCACCCAGGCACCTGGAAAGAGGAAAATAAGCCGGGCCCTGATCTACCCAGATCTGGTGGCTCAAGAGTTTGAGCACGCCCGGGCCCTCCTTTCCGCTGCTGTCGAGAACTTATCGCTCAAATTGTCGTCTGTGGCGTTTATTCAGGCCGCTCTGTGCCGCTCGCTTATAACGAGCTATGAATGAATAGAACTCTAAGCCAATAAACCTCACCGGAACGTGTTTAGTCTGAAAATGGTCAAACGGAGGGGCGGCGATCTTATTTGCGGGGAGACACGGAGAAAAAAAGAAATGCTCAATTTATGGTGACAGCTTGTGTCGCAAATGGCCCCGTCAAACAACTGTCAATTTGGCTCGTTGATTGCTGTCCCCTGTAATGCCCGCTAAGGGACATGGACCCTGGCCCTACAAAAAGCCCGGTGGGAGGGGGGAAACCCTTGTTAGGCCCTGTTAGTGGACTTTCCGGGGGGCATCGGTGCATTCTGCCGGATCAGCAACAGGAGGGGCGAGGTGATGTCCGGACAGATAGCGGAGCAATGCAACGCAACGTCGCTGTAGATGTAGACGTAAGGTAGACTCATACTAAGACGATTAAGTTAATCTGTAACATATCATACCCAGTCTTATTCCCAGCCTCGGTTGGTGGCGGCCGTCCCCAATGCTACCGCAGTCGCGACCATTTCCCAGGGGGTGCAACCAACATTCCTGTATCCGTACCTTTCTTTTCCCCTTCCTTCCTTCTCTTCCTGCAGTCCCTTTTTAACTTTTTTGTTATTCTCTCCTCAATCCTTTCTCTTGTCGATTTTTTTTCTCCCGTTGTTATTCCCGGTTCAAACATCATGGAGAGTGTTAACAAACCCAGCTTTGAGATGGGCAACAATGCCACCGTCAAGGCAGCAGGCGATGTCAATGTCTCGTCAAAGGCAGAGCCAGATTCTGGACGCAGCTCGACGATCAATTATCATGATAAGGATCAGTTGGAGCGGATGGGGAAGAAGCAGGTCCTTCGGGTATGTTACACTGTCCCCTCATTGAGGTGCATCATCGACTGACAGCTTAGCGCAACTTTGGGTTCATGACGATTCTGGGATTTAGCTGTACTATTCTCATCACCTGGGAAGCTATCCTCGTTCTTTTCGCTCAAGGCCTCAACAATGGTGGTACAGCTGGTGTCATCTACAGCTTCCTTGTCGTTTGGGTCGGCAACTTTAGTGTCTTTGCTACCATGTGCGAGCTGGTCTCGATGGCGCCTACATCCGGAGGACAATATCACTGGTAAGCTACTCCACCGCCATCTCTCAATCCTCATCTAATGGTAACTCAGGGTCGCTATGATGGCGCCGCGGTCGTGTTCCAAATTCCTCAGTCACCTCACAGGCATGCTCACGGTCGGCGGATGGCAAGGCTCGGTATCATCTAGCGCCCTGCTCACGGGAAACATGATCTTGGGAATGGCGACTCTCAATTATCCTGACTTCCAGCCTGAGCTCTGGCAGGGAACATTGCTGTTCTGGGCCATCTTTGGCTTTGCCGTCTTCATCAACACCCTCGTCAGTTCGGTGCTGCCCAAGTTTGAGGGATTGATCTTGATCCTTCACATTCTCGGTTTCTTTGCCATCTTGATCCCTCTTGTTACTCTTGGACCTCACGCTTCTGCGTCGGATGTCTTTGGTACCTTTGTTAACAATGGTGGATGGTCGACTAATGGTATCTCGTTCATGGTTGGTATGATGGGTAACGCCTTTTCCTTCGTCGGCACTGATGCCGCCTTCCACGTAAGTCCTCACCTCTCACCTCCATGAACTGTCACTGACTGTCCCTAGATGTCCGAAGAGACCGTCAACCCCTCCGTCGTCGTCCCTACCTCTATCCTTCTGAGTCTCTGCATCAACGGTGCCTGCGGTTTCGCAATGGTCATCGCCATGGTCTTCTGCATGGGCAACCTCGACGATGCCATGGCTTCGGGCCCCGGAATGCTCGGCTTCCCTTACATGTACATCTTCAAGCAAGCGACAAACTCAAGAGCCGGCGCGACTGTCATGTCCGCCATTATTGTTCTTCTTGCTGCTTGCGCCACTGTCGGCATGCTTGCCTCTACATCTCGTGTCTTCTGGTCTTTTGCTCGTGACCGTGGTCTTCCTGGCTGGCGCACTCTATCGAAGGTCAGCGACCGAACCACCGTTCCTGTCTACTCGGTCTTTTGCACTGCAGTCATCTCGATCCTCCTTTCACTCATCAACATCGGATCACCTGTTGCTTTCCAGAACGTCACTTCTCTCTCCATCTCCTGCCTCTACTCCTCGTATCTCATTGCCGCCGGCCTTCTACTCTACCGACGCCTCACCAAGGGCTTCACGCTGCCCGGCGCATCTGATCTCCCAGCTTTGGCCAACACCACCGGCGCCGAACTTGTTTGGGGCCCTTTCCATCTCAAGGGCGCGTTTGGCATTGCCAACAACATCTTCGCCATGTGCTACCTCATCGTAGTGGGCTTCTTCAGCTTCTGGCCTCCCATGGTGGAACCTACCGTGGACATGATGAACTACAGTGTCGTGGTCACTGGTGGCCTCGTCATTTTCAGTGTCATTTACTACTTCGCCTGGGCGCGAAAGGAGTATAACGGACCTATTGTTGAGAACTAGATTGGTGGCTTTGTGATCAATGGCGCGGCATAAAAATCTGTTTCAGTTGGCGATGCATAATAAAATGTTGTTTTTTCCCAAGAGATTATATAGACTCTTTATATTACCACGGATATTGAGATAGGATAGCACAATACTACAGATATCTCAAAACTATTGAACTTTATTTGTGTCGCTCATTCTGTCCGACTGTCGTAACTTATGAGCGGATGGACTTGATCAGAACCGCAGATCACTCTACGCGGCCTATTGATCATGCGGCCTTCTTGAATCTCACTTGTCGCGATTTCCATGTCGCATATGCATCGTCAGGCGTGTGTTTCAGTTGAACCGGCTGTAATCCCAAAAGCCATCCAGCCCACATCGCGACAAGTAGAATGAGGTGCGAGACCACCGTATCGATCTTCTGTAACAAGCTTCTCAATCTCTGATCTGATAATCGAGACATATCAGGTGCGTTCAAGAATACGGGAATATTGTCCAAACACCGAAAAATGATAAACAGGTTCAGAGGAATCCAAATATCGAGAAACAGCCCTTGCAGCCTTGATGGCAACCTGGATACTAACGAGGCCTTATCATTCAACATCTTCGGACTGTTAAGAATGACGCCATTGAGATTCCAAAAGAAAATGGCTTTGTCGTTATCATCTGGCTCTGTCCTCTCGATCACGACAACCTCTTCACCTTTTGGTGCGGCTCGCTGCCATTCGTGCCACGTATAACGCGGCACTTTGATCTCAGGCTGATTTCCATCGGTAGCGCTGATAACTTGTCGCGAATCTCCCAGCCGGACTCGAATTGTTCCTTTCACCAATTTCAGGTACTCATCATGAGTTTCATGCCAATGAAGACCGCTTGACCAGGTTGAACATTCGGGGAGTGTGATGCGTACTTGTCCGACGGTCGACATGTCGTAGATGACACCGTTGGGAAGCGGGCGTTCTATGACATTGGGGACCTTCTGATCAGTCATTTCAGCGTCTCGGATGAGAAGGTATCATAAACAACTCAATTCCAAATGTCCGAAATCTTAATGATGCTGCCCCTCATTTGAGATAGGAACTGAATGACATAAGCTGCCAGATTGGGCAGGTCACGAGCGTAAGCAGTCGGAATCCGGTGCGACAATTGACAGATTTAACGTCTCAGTGATGAAATGAGAAAATATAGAACCAGCTTTCCTGATGGACTGTTGAACACAAGCTCCTCAGTCAACGGGTTGCCAATCTTGAGATGGAACCTTGCCAACGTCTTCGGTGAAAGTAACTGGCTCCCTTCGAGTACGGTTCACCTTCAGATCGAAAACATCCAAGCGCTGATATCCTCCAACTACATCATGATACTGTTTCCCTTCGATACAATCCTCGATATCAATATCAGCATAAAGAATCCCTTCATCACGCTGCAGAAAATCAGTGGCTACAGTCTCCCCAGTCTGACTATCGATGGTGAATCCCTTCATAGGAGTGCCACTTGGATCAAGAAACTGTGTCGCACCACGCTGAGACTGCTGTAGCACCTCAGTCAAGTACGCTGAACCTCCAGAGACTGCCTGAATGGCGTCTTCTCCCAGAACGCCTGAGCACAAGACACCGAAACACTTGGCTTCGAAGCAATGAGCAGCTGCTCTTGTTCTGTTTGCAGTAACGTTATCGTAGTTAGGCTTATCTGACTTCTTCTCAGAAGGTCCTGAAGTTTCAGCTGGTGCAGCGACTCGGGTTGGCCAAATCGGTGGCCAAGTTGAAATGTGAATGTTCTCTCCTTGAGCCATGAGGCTATATCGAGCCAAAGGGTTGGTATTCTCTCCACATATCAAATTTCCAATCTTTCCATACGGCGTGTCTGCAACGCGAAGGCCGTGTCCATCTCCAGGTGCCCAAGTAAGCTTCTCAAAGAACGTAGGCATCAATTTCCGATGATGAATCATGACCTCTCCGGTACTTCCAATGAAGAGATTTGAGTTGTATAAAGTCGCACTGCTGAAGCGAGTTTTCTCAGAAAAGCCTACGCTGACCATGATGTTTGCCTCTTTTGCAGTGTTTCGAATGGCGTGGATTTCATCACCATCTGCAAAGATGGACTCATGCGCCATTTGCTTGAAAAGATCGTGGTTCTCGGTCGGAGCCCGTATTGAACTCCATATTGGGAACGCTGAGATGTATGTTTCTGGGAACACAACTAGATTTGCTTTGTTCTGCGCAGCCTTTTTGATCAAGCCCATTGCTTTTGAGGTCGTAGCCTTGGCGGAGAGGAAGACGGGAGAAACATGGCATGCGCCAACTCGAACGACAGTCATTTCTCGTATCTCTGTAGCCTGGACTTAACGACGTATGTCGATTTAGTTCTGTTATATAATGCCAATAAGTCTCCAATGTACTTCTGATGAGTGGTGAACGTTGTGTAGTCACTGTGAATGGCGCAGATGCTTAAAAGGTGGAGGAGCGGCAATATCGGGTATCACGGGATGATAAGATCACAAAGGCTCGGAATTTCTTTTACGCTCCGCTCATTGTCTATCACTTACTTAACAATATGACTGGGAAGTTAATCGATTGATTTATATTTTCTTGAGCTGGTACAGTCAATGGATCGAGGGAGCACTGCTGCACTAGAGCCTTACGCGTCTTTAGGAGCCTTTACTCCTCGGCCTTGCTGTTCGTAGGCACCAAGGCATATTTTCCGACATATTCACACTTTAATTCAAACCTTGCGACCAAGGCACATCGCAGTGTGAATGCATGGCAACGTGGCTGATGCCATGGCATATTTCTCTATACATGCGGCCCGGGCTTTCTTTGAACAGTTTGTATGCCTCACCTTTGAGCCAAGAGAGGAAGTACTTCTGTTGGTCGGTACACCAATTAAAACACGACTTGCTGCAACCGTTTTCAACCTATTGACCAATGGCGGTTGCCAACGATGTTGTTGGTCCAGCTGCGCCATGGGCCTGATATTGAGGCCTGGATGCATATAAGGAATCCGTATCTAACCTCAAAGCCTCCATTATGCTTTTCATCATTTCACATTTTCATCAGCCTTAGTGAAAATAAACCCTTCTTCTAACTCTTTGGTGACACGAAATTGTTCTTATTACTCTCTTCCTCAACGCTCCTTCAAAATGTCTCAGCTCTTTATTCCTAAAGCTGGTCTAGCGACAACATTCAAGTTTGATAATATTCCAACATATCTCTTCCGTCTCCATGTTCCGCAATCTGCCGGCTCCACAGACACAACCCATGTTAAATCACCAGCTTACCCCGATAATATGAACAAGTTACATAAACTAGGATCCGCCTGCGGTCAAGACCTTCTACAGCTCCCGCCTGCAGAAGCTGCCAGTAGACTGAATGTCCATCTCAGATGGGACTGCGGAGACTTTGGAGAGAGCCCGTGTAATCTCATGTCTTGGTCAAGCTCTCTGCTTTTCCTCCTCCACTACGGCTTTCATCGCCAGACGAAGGATCACAATCCAAAGCCAGATCTATCAGAAATCAAGCTGATCATGATTAATACTCGAGACTTCCCGCAGCAGACATTTCTTCGCGACCTGGACGCTCTAAATTATTACTATGGCTATAATAGGGATCTTGAAATCGTCAAGAAGCGGTGGCGAGACAAAAGGTATTATTTTGGAGAATATCTTACTCAAGGGCATCTTGATATTGCAGGGAAGTGCGTTCAGATGACAATGCAACAACTCGTTGATGGGGGACTGCTTACGGTGATATGTCCTGCATTGAACGAGCCTAATAATAATTGGGCAGACTGGGCAAAGTCAGTTTGCGCACTTCGCGTCGGCATCAGGGAAAACCATGTCGTGGATCAAAAACAAATTCGATATGCGATCTTCATGGCCCAGGACTGTGTGGGGGATCGATTTCTTGTACCATTTGCACTCATGTTACTGGCACTGCGAAGCCGACAGTCAGACAACGCTGCAATTGCGAATGCCTTCCACTCCCTCTTCACTGGTATGTAAAGCACGACGCTGAAAAGAATAGGCACTGACAATGAACCAAGATAAGGAGCTCGCTCTTCAGGACGTCAAGTATGATCAATCCTCTTACAGGATGGAGGAATTAGGAAGGTTCCAGCAGTTAATGGAAGCCGTTGGAAAGCAGCATGATGATGATGCTGCAGTTGCTGAAACGACAAGATTGATCGAAAGTTTAGGGCTATCTACCGACGGAAGGTCAATTAATTACGCCAGAACTAGTATCTACGTTGGTTTTGCCGACGAATAGTGTCCATGGCAGATCACATGCAGACTTCATAACGAATAGAAATATTAGTATAGTCTTAGGACAAATTGACCTCTATAACCGCCATAGGAGACTCGGTGCAAGTAAGATTTATACAGTTGAGCGTCTCTTGGTGCCACGACCAATGCCCTTCAAAATAGTTATAAGACTTCCTGTCCTCGGCCGAGTAATGCATACATACACAGATGTACTCAAGCAACACCTGCCTGGGATTTCTCGATCAGTGGCACTTGTAGGCTTTATCCGATGACACCGACAATAATCATGAAGTCGATAGTGTGAAGGACTAATATTTTGGAAGCAAAGCCTTTTATTCCAGAGGATCTAAACCTTAAACGTTATCCCTAGGAATCGTATATGAAAAGTCCCTTCCAAAGACAGCCTTCCCATTTTCAAAAGCATCAAGACGAGCAGTGATGATCATATCAGTTTTCGTCATCTTCATCTTCGTCCAGCCCTTTGTCTTGATAACAATCTCATCCCTCTCGAAGTCCCTCTGAAATCGCTGCTCAACCTCAGCTGACAACGGATCATCTGGTTTTATACTCGACTTCAAGCCTGTCCACCATCCATATTTCCAGCCTGTTTCGTTGACTTCCCACATACCATCATCCCAGTCCACGCAGAGAGCAGTCTCGCCTGAGTCCCAATCGTTCGTGACGTAGTTTCTGTGTTTCGCTGGCCGGATTTCAGTTTGTGACAGGGATCCGTTGACAGCTGGTTTAAACGGTTTGAGCTGAGAGTCTTGAGGGTTGTCGCCGCGTTCTGGCAGATCTAGGGTGCTGTGAACACAGTCGATCGTGAGTGTCGTGACTTCGGGAGATGGCCAGACCAAGGGGAAGTACGTCGAGGACAACGCAAGGCGAAGGCGACTTCCAGCACCGATGCATTGTCCAAAGTGATTCAGCTTGAGCGTAACGTAATAAAACGTCCCAGGCTCTAGAGGTCGCACGTCTTCGTGACCATGACGATGAGTCAAGTTGAGAACGCCATGAGAGACCTTGGTTGCTGCGCCGCTCGGTAGTACTTCTGACAATGTCGCTGCAATAAGGGCATTTGCCTTGTCACTCGCAACGCGCACCTTTAGGACAGGAGCCCCAAGCAAGTTCAAAGGTTCGGTTAACACGGGCGTATCGAAAACGAGACTTCCTCCCGCTTCCAAACGTTGATCACCAGGTCCTTCGCCCTCAACGCCAAAGACTAACCATCTACCGCCGGCAAATCCCACTGTTTGAGGGGAGCAGATCTCAAGCTTCTCGTCGCTACCTGAATTTTCGGTCGTCAACTGGCCAGGAGAAAGACCCAACCGCAGAAAAGATGGTTTTGAGTCAGACCAATTATCCTCTGCGACCCAACGTCCAGGGCGATGTTCCATATACGGAGCTGGAGGAGTCGGATCTTGCAGATAGCATCGAAGCATGGGCTCATGCATAATCCCCGTCTCGCTTCCTTTCAACCACTTATCCCACCACCTGATCGACTCCTGCAGGAACCCAATCTGTGGTCCGGGGTATCCAAAGTTAGGGTATTTGTGGCCCCATGGACCAACAAGGCCTTTTCTAGGCACCTTCAGGTTCTCCAACATCCTGAAGATGGTGTTGGTATAAGGATCCATCCATCCGCCCACGAGATACACTGGACATTGGATGGAGCTGTAGTCTTCGCCGATGGACGCGTGTTTCCAGAAGTCGTCACGCCTTTGATGCTGATGCCACTCTTCTGCGAAAAGGCCACCTGATTCAAGTCGCTTCAGCCAGAGATCCCGCCACTGATCACCGACTATTGCTGGATCAGGAGGCGACGAGTTGATCGAAAACATAGAAGCAGCCCAGGTCAGATTTTCTGTCAAGATACAACCGCCCATGTAATGAATGTCGTCATCATAGCGCATATCAGTGGAACAGATGGAGATAACAGCCTTGAGCTCAGGTGGTCGACGAGCCGCAACTTGTAGCCCATTAAAGCCGCCCCATGAGATGCCAATCATGCCTATTGATCCAGTACACCAGTCTTGCGCAGCGATCCACGTCAGAACCTCCAAGGCGTCGTCTTGTTCCTGCGGCAGGTATTCGCCTCGTAGGATACCTTGAGAATCACCTGTTCCTCGCATATCAACGCGGACACAAGCATAGCCGTGGGCTGCGACGTAGGGATGGTTCATGGCATCACGCACGGCAGTCATGTCTCGCTTTCGGTATGGTAAATATTCGAGAATCGCCGGGACAGGATGTGATTTGGCGTTTTTGGGTAGCCATATCATAGCTGACAAGACTGTCCCATCACTCAGCGTGATGGGCTCGTGATAGATGATGTCAATTGCTGGGAGCTGCATCGTGAATGCCCGTAAAATGCTGCAGCGCTTGGCGAGGCCCTGTTGTACGAGAGAATCGTTTTATTTTGCCTGGTCAACGGTCATGAACAGAGACACAATGCCGAGAATTAGTAAGGGAGAGAAAGTCAACCTCATTGGCAAAGCAGCTTACTCTTCCAGGAAGGCAATCTAATCACCATCGGCCAACCACCTAAATATCTCAATCTCACAAAGACCATTTGCTCCGCCGAGCGGCCGAGTTCCGGGTTACATCGCGACCGATTATCATGTTATTCCCCGCTCTTCAAATGAACCCCGCCCCCATTCATGCAGATCAGGACTCCATATGGATTGATAGTGATGCTTATCGCTGGACCAAGGATACAATTACCCTTCTGAGCATCGCTTTATCTCGAAATTACAGGCCTTCGGGTGCACTTTTAATACCCGGGCATAGTTCGCCGATGAGGTGTTATATAGTGAGATACTGTGTTCAACGCTTATAGCCGGCGTATAAAATTGCTGCCGTCGGATAAGACGGTATTTAGCTTAGCTTCTTATTTCCAGGTCTCAGATAAGATCGCTGAATGTTTTGTATTAAGGTAGAGGTGACCACGGTATCCGAGCTTTGTCGATCTTTTGATCTTACGTGACACTTTTCCTCCCTCATTATCCCATGTCACAGAAGCGTGATCTCTTGCTCTATTTACAGCATGTCAGCTCTTGAGATCACATCCGCAACGGCGGGTCATGAGCTTGATGACACAAAGAAGGTCAACATAGAAGACATCCAAGATGTTGAAGTCGGAGATGTCAGAAAGCCAGATCTATACAGCAAGGTCTCGGTCTATCTGACCATGGTCTTCTCGGGTCTCGCCTTGGGATCAGATGGCTAGTAAGCATAAAAGCAGCATGATACTATTTCCCATACAAGCTCTGACAAGAAACAAGCAATGCTGCAGTGATTGGTAACCTCGAACTTCTCTTCGCAACCCTCTACCCCGAAGCCCTAACATCAACAATGCGATCCCGCCTCTCAAACGCATTCCTCATCGGTATGATCGTCGGCATGATAGGTTTCGGCGTGGTGGTAGACCAACTAGGTCGCAAAACCGGCGCCGTCATGACAACGCTTATCCTCCTTCTCGGCATCGCATTGAGCGCCGGTGCGAGCGGTTTAACCACAACCGGTCTGATGTGGATGCTTGTCATCGCCCGTGGAATAGCTGGTGTCGGTGCTGGTGGAGAATATCCTGTTTCGGGCGCTGGTGCAATGGAGGCCTCTGATGAAGACGGCCAGTTTCGCAAGTCGAGAGGGTTCATGTTTGCCATGGTTGCTGATCTCTCCGCGGGACTGGGATACACTTTCGGCGCGCTCGTTCCGTTGCTCTTGCTGCTTTGTGTGCATCAACGAACGGATCGATATGAGACTGTTTGGAGAGTTGCGCTTGCGCTGGGTGCTGTTCCGCCGCTGTCTATCTTTTGGTTCCGATTGAGGATGAGAGTATCCACTGCGTATCGAAACTCAGCCTTGCGAAAACAAAGAACGCCGTATGTTCTGATCTTCAAGAAGTATTGGAGACGCATCATTGGTGCTGCTCTTAGTTGGTTCTTGTACAACTGGATCTCCATTCCCTTTGGCATCTTTAGCTCTGTTATCATTTCACGAGTCAATGCTTCGAACTCGCTTGTCCAGAACCTCGGTTGGGGAGCCCTCATCAACAGCTTCTACCTGCCTGGTCCTTTCATTGGCGGATACCTGTCTGATAAGATTGGAAGGAGAAAGACTATGGCCTTGGGATATATTCTTCAAGCTGTTCTCGGGTTCGTGCTTGGTGGCGCTAACGAACAAATTCAGAAAGTGTTTCCGTTGTTCGTGGTTCTATATGGCATCTTCCTCACTCTAGGTGAAGTCGGTCCTGGAAGGTTTGTGAACGCTCGGTGACCCATATCCTACCAGTTGTGCTAACATTCCTGCAGTACCGTTGTCATTGTGGCGACAGAACCATTCCCAACTTCGGTTCGAGGTCATGCTCTCGGCTTCATCTCTGCATGGTCGAAAGCTGGTGCTGCCATCGGTACTCAGGTAACTCGTGCCCTTTTTATCTTTTCTTCTTACAAATGCTAACTCGGCCAGGTTTTCACTGCCATCCTCAGCTCATACACCGATACGGTCAAGGGAAATCAGGTCGTATTTTTGATTGGCTCAGCCTTCGCAGTTCTGGGCGCACTCAATGCATGGTTTGTTGTCCAAGACGGTGAGAAGTATCTCGAAAAAGAGGATCAAATTTGGAAGAATTATCTCGAGGAGAATGGATGGGATGCTAGTTGGGGTGACCACCAAACACAAGATCCTGTCGGAACGTTGAAGGATGAACTCAAGCCAACATCTTGACGCGAGGATATCGATAGTATTAGTGGTGTTTCCCCTCTGGACATTCTCCAATAGTTCGTCGAGTTTAACAATTCCTGGCAATTCATGATCGTCCACCCCCATTTTAGCCAGAAGCCTAGTGTTATTTCCCAACTGTTTGTCAGATGAGGTTCTCCCCATAGAATAAGTCCTGAACCTGCAGTCACTGTCCCCAGGCCACTCAAAGTATTTCCATCCTTGGTAGTGACAGGCAGAAACGGTGCCTTGAACAGGTCCAAATTGATCAAAGTCCCGACCAAATCTCTCAAAAAGTCAACATGGCTAAAATTGAACTCATTTCTGATGAGATTCTCCCGCATTACACGGAATACAATCGATCCAAGAAAAGTGATTGAGTCTCATCTGACTCTGTGTTGGTGACAGAGAGCCACGATATTCTGGTATTTTAGGAAGTAGACAGGAGTATCTGGGAAAGGCGTAGCTAGCGGCGATTGAAGGACCTGGCGCGCAATATGACACAGTCAAACGATCCACCATGAATCTTTTCCGCCAAAATCCGCGAAACACATTGTATTTGACAAGATGTATCAGGTCATCGACTGGAAGAGGAAACCATAGCTCTTGGCCCTGCGTCGACAGGCTGCTGCTTGCTTCTGTCAAAGTTTGCGCTCTCATGTTCGGGGCTGCAGAAGATCCTATCTGATGTCTCGGGGCTTTTGATGCACCGAACTCATCAAGCCTCCAGCGATTGACTTGGTAATTGCATCTCGCGTGCCTGCTTCTCGACTTGTTACTTGTCGCTTTGCGTAACCCTGGTACATGTAATCAGCTTCGTGAGCTTTTAATCTTATGATGGCGTTTATATCGCTTAAACAGTAAGGGCGAAGTAACCAACACTTATATCAGTTAATACAAATGCAATACGTACGGGAAGCTCTTTTATAAACTCGATTCTGGATTTTCTTTCGTTGTTTGGCAGCTTCATCTGGCGCAGCACTCAGTTCAAGCTCGGACTGCGTGGTGCCACCAGGTAAACCGACTTCTGTCGCTGGAGTTGGCATAGTCAATCCAGCGCACATCATGCGTCAGTCTCCCTAGAAAGTGATCCGTAGAGGACATAGAGGAACACAGGAGTTAACCCGCACGTTGAGGAGTTTTGTCATCAACATTCGTCGATTACCTGAGGCTATACCGAAAGAGGCAAGAATGTCAGATTCATGACACCAACAGGAGTTTGGAGCTAAGCTCAGATTGGTAAAATGGTCAGGTCTGGTAACTAAGATGTGCTTCGCAAAGCAACAGACAAGTTTGTGGACAATGGAAGAATGAAGTGTTGTAAAGAGCCAGTTTTATGCCATATTAGTTTCTAAAATCATCAGACTCATACTGCACAGATTGGCTCATGATCATCATGTCCTCAGTCGTCGGCTTCCTCCGCAGTAATTAGCAAGCCTCATCTCCACCAGAATCACCAAAGAACACCAACGCCATCAGATTCGGTATCCTTGGAGCAGCAAATATTGCGTAACTAGCCATATTACTTCCATATTCGAGTCAGCAATACTGATTGTTTACAAGTGCAACCGCTTTGATTACTCCAGCGAAATCTCACCCGGATGTTGAGATCCATGCTGTAGCAGCTCGTCAGAAAGAAAAGGCCATGGTATATGCTAAATACAGACTGTCGATAGTTTTGCATCACTGCCCTCGTATCTTATACCTAAGGGTAATGCACAGCTCGAGTATGATTTAGGCGGCGGCACCATGCTTCATCTTGGCACATATCCTATGTATGCGCTGCGTCAGATCATGGGTGATGAGCCAGAGGAGTGTACAGCATGCAAGGTTAGGAAGCTTCCTCCTCCTGGAGATTTCTGCGATGAGTCTGCCGAGACATGCTTTCGTTTTCCTGGTGGACGGGCTGGAAACGCTACAATAAACGCGCGAGCATCAGTCACGACTTTCCCAACCTTCAACATATCTGTACATCATAAGGATGTCAAGGTTGAGGATGTTTCACTTCCAAAAGGACAAACCAAGTGGAAGCGCAGGAAGCTAAGCTTCAGCAACTTCCTTATATCGTCCTTTTGGCACCGCATTGACATCGTGGACGAGTACACCATTCGGGATGAGACGAATGAAAAAGACTTTAAGAAATGGACGGTCAAGCAGTCCAAGAAGGTCTATACGTTCAAAGATGCTGGGATTGATCAACCAAGTGAAGCGTTTTGGTCATCATATCGTCATCTGCTGGAGCAGTTCGTTAATCACGTTCGCGGGAATAAGGGCTCTGGACTTTGGGTTGACTATGAGGACAGCATTGCACAGGCAAGAATGATTGACATGGCTTATGAGAAGTGTGGACTACCAATACGCCCAACAAGCCGGTATACTGCCCGGATTGACTTTGATAAGAGTGTTATTGTGAGTTGATAGCCCCCACTGCTGATGGCTCACATCACGCGCCTCACACACACGCCCAACAAGCAAGTTTAGACTGAAAGAATCTATGATCACCTTGTTGGATTGAGCTTGTTGGCGGTGACGGCGGCTTGCTCGGGCATGCGCTCTACCAGACTTGGAATGCTCGCAGCAGCCCACCCTAGACACAAGCGGAGCAACGGCTCCGCCGAGCATGTCTTAGAAATTGCTTGCGAGATATGCTTAACCCTAAATGGTGAGGCTGAATCCCCAAAATAAATGCGTGGAAATTCATTTCGCCTCCTGTTGACTTAATAAATTTGTCTATGATTGAGACACTCTCTCGCCCTGTTGCTCCCTGCATAATGCACCCAAAAAGCTCAAGTCGGGCACTCTCCTCAAATGCCCGCCCCCTTGCCTAAATTCAGCTCCTGTTGCCCGTAAATTGTTCGTTTTCCGAAGAAGCCGTAAACCCAAGGCAAATAATCGGCAATTGTAACTCGCTGTAAAGTCCAACTCAAATCTGCATGGCATTTTCCTCATCCATAAGCCAACGTGACATAAATCCCAAGCAGCTGTAACGTCACAAGGTAGCACCAAAGGCTAAATCTGGGGGAGCGGGTAAGCCCGAGACCCTTGAGCCCTGGCCACGATGGTTGCCGATATTCCGAAATAAACGATCTACTTCCCCAGCCACGGCGTCATTAATTGGAACGTGGTATTCAGAAATAGCAAGCTCTCTACGCATCGGGACAAGTCTTTTCAATAATCTACGGCGTGGAATGATCGGTGAGCAATACGAACAGCAGCTCAAAGTCCCCGTGGTTTGCCTACAAGGGGACTAGACTCGTGGCCAAAAATAGCTACGGTTTTGACTGGTCGTCTCGCGGGAAATACGAGATGTACCTAACCACTTCGGGGCAGATCATGCTATAGCTCCATACGAGATTCTGGCTTTTGACCACGTGAAGCTTTAACTTGGGGATTTAGCGTGGTAATTCAGGGTCGTAGCCTCGGGCGGAGCGGCACTATGGCTTGAATGGACCCTTCGAGATTCTCGTGGCTGATCTGTCATGCCATGGACTTCAGAGCCTCAAACTCGTATACTGCCAAAGGTCACATAATCGTCTCATGATGAAATGTTACATTCCGCGAGAGAAAAAAGTATATAAGGAGGGAGATGCACCAGCAGTAAATTGTTTCCTCATCAGCTTCAACTCAATCACTCTTCACTCGCTTCAATCACAATCGCTACCAACACTCAACTACCTTAATAGTAAGCGACTTCATTCAAGTCTCCATCCCATTCACTAACATTCTCCAGAATCATCAAACAACCTCCCTCAACCATCATCATGCAGTTCTCTCTCGCCTGTCTCGCCGCCATCCTGGCCACCAGCGTCTCCGCTGCTCCCGCTCCCGCCGTCAACATGATGGCCGCCAGCCCCCAATGGACCATCGAGAACATGCAGCGTAGCTGCGCCAAGGACGACAGCTCCTGCACCTGGAACTTCAAGATCGACACCCACAAGGGTGCCGCCACCGGCTGCAAGTATGTCGTCAAGGGCAGCAAGGCGTCTCAGCGCAACGGAGGACCGGTCAAGTGCGGTGACTTCACTATCACCTCTGGCTGGAGCGGCCAGTTCGGCCCCGGAAACGGATTCACCACTTTCTCTGTTGTCTCTTCCAAGCGACAGATCGTCTGGCCTGCTTATACCGACAAGCAGGTCCAGAGCGGAAAGGTTGTTAAGCCTGATCAGTCTTATACCCCTGCCAACCTTCCCAACTAAGCGATGGGAGATCTCTGGCACTAGTACATAGCAGCACGGTTTAGATGTGGAGATTCATGTTATTAGTCGCAATGTCTTGGATGTTCAATGTCAGTATAGTCATTAATACATAATATGCAAACATTAGTCAGGACAATGGAACTCAGTGACAATTTTATTGCGTGGTGGTGCCGTAGAAAACAGGAACAGGAAAAAGGCAGTACTGTCCGAGTTTCTCACAAAGGTCTCTGACCATAGTCTCTCGGACTTAAATCTACCTCTAGATGAGATTACGAAGAATTTGCTCACCTAACCTCAAATGTGGCAGAAGATCCTGAAGACTCTCCAACTTCATCGGAAAACTGCTACACTTGGCGTCGAACCCACTCCGACCCGTCCGCAACAGGTCTTTCCAACTCATTTCCACAACTGAAGAGATCTCGCGGTCCTCGGTGCTCTGCCAAGTGATACGGCCTTGGTATCGATCGAGTCTCTCGTACCGGAAAACGTCAGCTTGGCCAGCTTCGAAGTTCCAAATTTCTAGAATTCGGAGAGCGTGCATCTTCGTCACTGCCTCTGCAGCCTCAACTAAGAGGCCCTTAGAATAATTACTGAAAGTAGACGTAAGTGCGAGAGTCTTCAGCGCTTTCAAATCTGTTTGTGTAAACCTATCGAATAGTGCCTGTGCGTCAAAAGCAAAGGACACAGCAATATGCTCAAGACGTTCTGCGGCGTTGGAGATGGATTGCAGAAGTGTGTTGTTTGGTCGCGGCAGCACCATTTCCGCACTCCACTGGTGATATGGGGTATGGAATTCTTCAAAATACGTCAACCGTTTCGCTGCATCTGGGACTAAAAGGCCTGTTTGCTGGAAAGCTACGGGGTGTTGGTGTTATGGACATCAAAGAAGTGTAGGATAGGAAAGATACATACCGCGATCCCAATTTCCATCTTCGACACGAAGGCCATAACACCATCTCTCAAGATGAATGGATTCGATACACGGAGCAGACGAGATGATCTCATAGAGTGTCATTGGAGATATGTTTGGGTGGTATTCTCTCCGAATAACCAGCTCAGCGATGGCATCAACGTTGGGCAGACTCGTAGCCCCCTGTGCGGGAAAGGAAGTTCGGTCGAAGCTAGCAGGTTGCGTTCCCATGATAAAAGGACCTAACAGGTCCCAAAATTCGACCACGTCCGCAAAACGTGGGTCACGGGTGCGGGAAAGGTCCAAAGGGTAGTGCTGGGAGGCGCCGATTCGGTCATGTGCGTTCCTGAGGGCCCTCCCGCGAGAAGAGACAATGCCCAGCTCCACTGTAACACGGCATGCCTTCCATCGTGAGAGGATACGCCAAAGGGCGTGCACTGCTTTCGAAAACTGAACTTTTTGACTATCTCCGAACTCATCCCGGAAGAAGTTATATGAGATCTCAAGAAGAATATGCTTGACAAGTAGCTTCCGGTAGGATCTGACATGGTGTTTGAAGGAGCCTAGCTCATGTGACGCTATCTTTATATGGTTATATGTTTCCTTCTCTATGAGAGATTGCCAGATTTTGGAAACGGTAGCAAGGGCCGATAAGCGCAAGGTTGGTTTCTTTGATCGCTTGTGCGTCTCTATCAGAGCTTGGACGATGTATAACTCGATCTCAGGAGGGACCCTAGTACAAGGTGGTACAATGGCCGTGGTGGGAGAAATCATGGTGCAATGTAGTGCCGTATGAGAATGGTTACACTGAAAGGTGGTGGGTAACCTGGAAGTCTATTACTTTGGGATATCGAGTGGGTTTATAATTAGAACAATGAGTGGTCGCTTGAGAGGGGCATAAAAAAATTCCAGACTTTTCATTCTTTAAAGTTAAAGTTTGTGAGCTTACCCTCTATGCGATTGATTGGAATACTCCCATGATGGATCCATCCATGACACGTATCAAAAGCCCCCAATCATTATCGGAATGATTCATGTACACTTGTTGATAGAGAACAGATGTGTATTCGCCATTGACACCCTTGGCTGAGAGTTAAAAACCACAAAAGAGTAATATGAGTCAGAAATCAAGATTTTGAGCTAAGTTTTTGGTAGTGATCAGGGCTCATAAGCTATGAGGCGCAAGCCACTTTTATGCTAATACACAAGAAAGACCGAAGCGAGATTCATCAAATATGTGAAAGGTTTGTGATTTACAGCCAAGATCTTGCTGAAAGCCTCTGCCTGCGAAACGGAAAGAAGCCAAAGATAATAAAGAGATCTGGCTCACGTTGTAAGTTCAGAAACCCTTTTCCTAGTAGATGCATGGAGAATCTTGTCTTTTAGCATCAAATGGGGCAACATGTCCGAAAGGGTAGCGATATCCTTGCGGGCGAATCGGTGCTCCTCCATCTCAAGCGTGTAATCCTCCCTACCAGCGAAGACATTCTTCCAGACTCTGGATATACCTGGATGGAGCCTACGATGACCGCAGGTCTGCCAACTAATCCGACCCCTGTCTGCGCCGAGCTTCTCGTACCTAAGGATATGAACTTGCAGTCCCTGCAGACCTAGCTCCCATACCTCCAACATCTCGAGCGCGGGCATTCTCATGACCGCTTGTGAGGCAATCACCGAGAACTTCTTGCTAGGGATTCCGTTGAAACGATAGGTTAGTGCCAAAGTTCTTAGCTTTTTAAACTCTACTTCTCTGCAGCGATCCAAGAAGTCTTCGGCGCTGACGGCATAAGATACGGCGATATGTTCGAGATGGTCCGCGGCTTGCGAGATGAGATCCAGTAGCTCCATATTGGCTGTTCTAGCTCCTATCTGAGGGTACAGACTAACGCCGTGAAAATAGGAAAGTTGTTTCATTGAAGGTGGGAAGTTGAACAACATCGAAGAAGCTTTCAAGTCTCAGCATTAACAAAACCAGGAGCTGGGGAGGGAATCACATACCTCGACTGTCGCAAATGCCAAACACATTCCACCATCTCTCTATGCGTACAACCTCAATAGCGGTAGTGGACGAAACTACGCTAGAAAGGATATTTTGGAAGATATCCCAGTCGCAAGCTTCGTGCCAGGAGGGGCTTGTACGGACTTTGAGGGTGATGGATTTGACAAATTGTAGCCGCCCTCTTTGAACACTGCTCTGGAAGACGGGGAGCTCCTGTACACTCAGTCTAAAGTCCCGAAAAGTATGCTTTTCCACGATGCGTTGCCAAGTTTCAGAGACAGTGGCCAAGGGTGTCAGGCGTTCTTCGTCGTGCTTGTAGAGTTGTATTAGATCATTGACTATAAAGAGCTCGACGTCGAATGGTAGTCTGGGGCGTAATGCAGGGATCCGCAAGGCTGTTGAGTCTAGATTGGAGGCCATGATATTGATGTAAGGGCGGCAAAAACGTGAGAAACGTGAAATGTTGTGGGAAGCCCCGGATGGAAAGTACAGAAATGAATTTTGCAGAGCGAGGGCCAGGCTTTATAGCCCCCACTGGGTGCGCAAGTAAAGTTACGTATTCGACGTAGTCCACAAACACAATATTGGTCCCGCTAGAAATGCTCAACGTTTTTGACTCGAACTTAGTATACCGAGCGACTACATCCTCATAGGAAGTTGATACGAAATCACCGAGTAAAGTTTGAGTTGACATCCGTCAGCCAATTAAAAGTCCCCCAAGAAGCTTCTGAATCTGCATGATCAGACGATAGCTCCTGAAACCCCCTCGCCTCTGAGCTTGTAGCATCCAGACCATAAAAGTTCATACGGTTCCCCATCTGACG
The DNA here is from genome assembly GCA_013186785.1 of Fusarium pseudonygamai. Taxonomy (NCBI): domain Eukaryota; kingdom Fungi; phylum Ascomycota; class Sordariomycetes; order Hypocreales; family Nectriaceae; genus Fusarium; species Fusarium pseudonygamai. The sequence continues at coordinate 62,392 of JAAQRH010000018.1, forward strand.
TGCTGATAAGAGGAGATCCTGGCCCAAGTTCTCGTTTCCGTGAGAGAAGCACCCTAAACTAAAGATGTTGATGGCTGCTAGGGTCGTCAGACTGTCAGATAATCTTTCCGCACGATATAGCCGCTCTGCGTCGTTGAAAAAGCTGTGCGCAAGGGTGGCTGCTCTGCCATCGGATGCGGTGTGAGCGAACTACTTGAAAATTAGTGGGCAAAACAAGGAGACGAGAGTTTCTTACGCAAGCAAGGTACAGTATCGAACTGACGAGAAAGGCAGAGCAGAATGTGGGGTTGTGCTGCACCAGGTCTGTCAGGAACAAATCCTCGTTGATGAAGCCAACGGCAGAGTTATCTGTCTCGAGAAACGTGGAGATGAGAGTTGATGCAGATCGGTTGCTTATCGGTACACGTGTCCAGTATGAAACGGAAAGATCATTCAGACGAAGATCGCAGTGTTCCTTGGGGCTGACTTCATTGAGTACGACAATATCTGGTTTCCCCTTTTGCGAGAGTGTCAGAAGGCCTAGGATAGCATCTTTCGGAGAGGGAGGCGTATTGATGGGTGGTGAAGGGAGGGGAGGGGGAGATGGTGAGGCATGAACAGGTAAAACGATGGGATAGACTGCTGCGGGAGAAGCGACTGGTGTGCTGGGTAAAATGCCACGTATTGTCGTCCAATCTGATGGCCGTTGTCTAGACATTAAACTTGGCGATGGAGACCTCTTCCGCTTCCCTTGGCCGCCCGGATCTCGAGCATGTTCAATGACAGTCCCAAAATCATCACCAGCCTGTATCCACTGCAGCAGGTCTTGATTCGTTGTTCCATCCCGCTTCC
>JAAQRH010000019.1:0-24364 GCA_013186785.1 Fusarium pseudonygamai
GTGGATGATGTTGATGCTGTTGAGATTGTGGAGAGGGTTGAGGTGCTCGGGGGAAGCGTGTTTTTGGATAGTTTCTTTGGCATTTTGAGATTATTAAAGTGAATATTGATAGAGGGATGGTTGGATGTGGTGATGGAAGGTTTTGGTGTTGAGAAGTTGGGACTTTTTTGTTATCGCCCCGCGGTGGGGGGATGTGACGTCGCTGACGTGCGTGCTCTGGCCAGGCAGCTAACGTTGCTATGATCGACGCTGGATTTTCGTCCACTCTTCAAAGTGTTCCCGGTTCAACGGTCAACGTTGTAGCGGCTTTATCTGTACTTGATCTTGGAACCTAATCTCACGCGGAGTGTAATACGGAAGGGCTATTGTTAGACTCTAACCAAGATGCCATCCGACTCTGGTCTTTATTAGTTCCCGTTTTTTTTATGTTAATTTTCTGTTATTTCCTTCATTGTTCTGTAGCAAAAATTAATAGCAATCAAATCCTCAATTTCTTCAGAACTGCCTATCACAATTCTACACTTGGTTCATGACTACACGGATTATATATGCCTCTGTCTGTTCTCTTCTCCTAATAGTAGTTGTGTCTCTTGTATTGAACTTCACAATATACAACCCCCTTCTAAAAACCGTGATATTCAAGTCTCTCGCATCTCATTACTCAGTCTTTGCCATTCCAGGTCGAGTGTCAACCTCTAAATCCCTATTTCGGCTACCCCGCACTCGCACTCTCAGCGATTGCGGGGAGGCAAATTACGGGTCCTCTTCAGCACAATAGAACTCATCTAATTGGCCCGAGGTAATTAGTCCAAAGTCGGGGGACATTTCCCCATTTAACTTGAACATTTGCCTGACTCTTTTTAACCTGAAGAACTGATTCTCTTTTTTGCCGAAACGCTGCAGTTCATCTATCCCCGGGTATTTAACCCCTGCGATATGCATATGCCGATGAGCGTATGTCTAGGAGATAAGCGATTAAGTGCTTTTTGAGGATCTGAAGGTGCTCAGGGGCTGGTCGCCAAGATCGACTCATTCACGCGACTCGGCCAATTGAGTGATTGACAGAGGGTGAAAACGAGAGCAGAAGGATTCATGATGGCTAAAAGAACGTGGTCGGACTCTGCTGGAGCGACCAGCGCTGATGCGGCGGTATGTCTTGATGTGCTTGTTATGAAAATTGGCTGACAAGAAAGGCCCCGACGCCAGCTCGTCCAAATGGAAATGGGAGAACTGTTTCTCATCGGCAGAGCATCACGGGAGTTGTGTCCAATGACGGCACTGTTCCTCAGATCTCACGCAAGATCAAGGCGTGCGCAGCATGTCGAAAACACAAGGTGAGATTAAGAAACTGCAGTGAGATGAGTGAGGGTTAATTGTGTGGTAGATCAAATGTCTGATGGATGAGAGTGGCCCGCCATGTCGAAGATGCGCAGAGAGAAATCTGGGATGTGTCTTGAGTAAAAGTCTCCAAACAATCATGGATGAAAAGTCACAGTAAGTCTTTTCCTTCACCACTCACCATCTCATGATAACTAACAAATCAGATTCTCCGAATCAGTGGTCCAAGATCTAGAGCAAATGCACAGCGCTCTAAGACAAGTCATGGCCAAACTCAGCCTCCCAGAACTTCCACCTCTACAAAGCATCAACGCCCGAGAAGAGGGGTCACCACCTAAAGACGACCACGCAAATATTTCACATAATCTCTCAGTATCACAGGAGGAATTCCGCGGTCCTTCCTGTGATAACTCACCCAAAGCGACACCTGAGGATGAAGGGCTTCCTTATGTGCCCATTCACTCACTTTATACTCTTACTAAACTCAGTGCTCTTCGATCGCCGGATAACCCTGAGGCCCAAAAGGGAAACGCCATCAACGACTTTATCGCTCGCGGTGCGCTCTCGCTAGCAGATGCAGAAAGTCTCTTTTCTCTGTATCGCGACCGTTTAGATCGATATATGTACGGAATTGGCTGTCGATACATGACCCTCGAAGAGCTCCGTCGCAAAAGCCCCATCCTCTCCGCCGCGACACTCACAGTAGCTGCACTACACGACCCCAAAGCCGACAACATCTACGGAATCTGCAGTGGCGAGTTCCGACGCCTCATGGAAAAGTCAATGTTTGAGCGGCGCATCGATCGTGATTATCTTCGCGCCATGTGCGTTGCTTCATATTGGCTCAGTGATCTTTCCTGGATGCTCTCGGGGTATGCTATTCGACGCGCGGCGGAGTGTAATTTGCATAATAGCTATAATCAGGCTATCAAGGAGCAGAGTCAGGAGGCGGCGGATTGTGCGCGGTTGTGGTATATTCTGTATATCTGTGATCAGCACCTTGCGACTTTGTATGGACGGCCTTCAATTGTCCAGGAGGATTCGTCGATTCAGGGGTGGGAGCAGTTCTTGAAATCGCCGGTTGCGACGGAGGAGGATAAGCGGTTGACGGGCCAGGTTATGCTGGTTAGTATTCTGCGGAATATTCGTGAGCTCTTTGGGACGGATAAGGGTGAGCCTATTCCGAGGGTATATCTGAATCATATCCTGCAGTTCAGACGGCAGTTGGATGAGTGGTATACTCGATGGATGGGAGAGTTGCCTGGTAAGTCAAGGTCAGCGCTCATCTCCAAATTATACTGACCTCTCGCAGAACAATGGACCCAAATTGGCTCATTCCCTCGAAAAGGAACAATTCTTCACTACAACTTTGCCCAGATCCATCTCTACTCACACATCTTCCGCGGTCTCTCCAACGACGCGCCCATCCCTCACTATTTCCTCGACTGCGCCATGCAAGCCGTCAACGCCGCAACCGCCATCATCGACCTCATAATAACCGACCCCGACGTCGCAGTCGGCATCGTAGGAATGCCCTCGTACATGCTCTCCATGACAGCCTTTGCCTGCATGTTCCTCATAAAAGTAGCAGTGAAATACGGCAGCGATCTCATCGAGCGCCAGCGCGTGCACGACCTGACAACCAACCTCGTTCAACAATTCAGGTCGCTAAAAGCTGGGAAGTGGCATCTTGCGAATCTCATGGCGGGAGGGTTAGAGCGCATGACTGCTACGTTGGCTACACCGGACCTGGGACAGGTGCAGCCTGCGGTGTATAATAACGCTGTTGAGCATGTTGATATGGTGATGCCGGGGAATCAGGTGTACACTGACATGGATGGGGATACGTTCTTTGACTACGACATGAGCTTTGGGCTCTCGCCGGTGTTTAGGTTTGATCCGAGTATGTTTACGGTTGATGCTTCGGGACAGTCGCTTCCGACGTATCCTGAGGCTGATTATGGGATGAGGCCGCCGCAATAGGATGGGATAATGGGCGTTTTTGCTTGGGAATACCTTGTTGTTTGTACGTGATAGGGCTTGGGTATGAAGCTGAAGAGATATTCTTATCCGCTGATGCTCCGTGATCGGATAACTAGCCTGTCCCTGTGTAAGAGTGAAGTATGACTAGAGGTGTATCATATTTGCTCCCCCAATGTACATGATGATCCCTCCACCTACTGCAACTTCTCTCCACAGTTTGTCCATCTCGGGTTTCGTTCCGTCGACTCCGCATCGTCTTCTGCGGGGGACACGGATAACCTCATTCACCCCGCGATAGTGGATCAATCTTATCCGACCAAACAACCATTTAAACACATCAACTCACTCACTTCACCACTAACACAATCACTAACATACCTATACCAAACACCAAAATGGCCAATACACAGCATATTCTCATCACAGGCGCCGATGGCTTCATCGGCCAAGAAATCATAGCTCCTCTTCTCAACTCCTCACCCTCCATCCATCTCACAATAACTGACATATCTGAACCTCCCGTCCCATCTCAACACGCCCAACGCATAACTTCTCTCGCCGCAGATCTCACCAACCCCTCTGTCATCGAGAAACTCATAACATCTCAGCCCTTTGAAGCAGTGTATCTCTTCCACGGGCTCATGTCCGGCGGTTCAGAAGCAAATCTCGATCTCGGTCTTAAAGTCAACGTTGATTCAGTCCGCTACGTTCTCGACGCTCTGAGGAATAACCTCCCCGGCGTCAAAGTTGTATTCTCGAGTTCTTGTGCTGTTTATGGGCCGGAGGATGGATATGTTACTGAGAAGACACTGCCGCAGCCGAGATCTTCGTATGGTGCGGAGAAGCTTATTGCTGAGTTGTTGGTGAATGACTTTTCGAGAAGGGGCTTGATCGATGGAAGGATAGTGAGATTGCCGACGGTGGTGGTTCGACCTGGGAAGCCATCCGCCGCAGCGTCGAGTTTCGCCTCGGGGATAGTCCGCGAAAGTCTGCAGGGCATTCCTAACGTACTCCCCGTGCCGAAGGATATATCGATGTGGATCTGCAGCCCAGCGACTGTGATCAAGAACCTAATCAAGATCAAGGATATACCTGCAGAGAAGTTTGGAGATTCGAGGATTGTGAATCTTCCAGGTATTACTGTTAGAGTACAGGATATCCTTGATGCTGTCGAGAAGGTTGGTGGAAAAGAGGCGGTGGGCTATGTTAAGGAGGAGCAGGACGAGGCGTTGTATAAGATTGTTAAGAGTTGGCCGCCGTGGTTCGATGCGAGTAGGGCAAAGGGGCTTGGGTTGGATGGGGATGGGGAGTTGGTTGATGCTGTCAAGGCTTTTCAGGAGAGATTGAAGGCTTCATCATAGGACTTTATTATTAAGTAGTTCTATCTCTATCAATTTATAATGGGTATATCGAACATCTTGCAACTTTGCTCTACAGCTTTGAAGACCTTACTCGCTGTGACACTGAACTTGGGTCAATACGTCCAGACATAACTAAATGATCGATATCCAAAGTATTAACAAGCTCAGGCGTCACTTGGTCCAAGCTAGTAATACCAGCAAGTCTCATTGATGTCTCCAACTCATCCTTGAGAACTAGACAGCATGTTAGCCAATACTGTATAAACACCATTGAGATAACTTACTCTGTGAAAGGTGCTCAACGCCCTTTTGCCCATACACCAAGGAATATAAAAACGGTCTTGCAATTCCAACAGCTGTAGCCCCTAGGGCAATAGCCTTGAGGATATCAGATCCACGCTCAAAGCCTCCATCGATGAAGATCTCAAGATGTTCAAAAGCTTCAGGGAACCGCTTCCGGACCTCGAGAAGGATAAGGATCGAAGCCTGAGCACTGTACATCTGTCAGAACCTTCTGCTTCAAGTGGGTGAGAGTAAACTTACCCGTCAAGAGACCTCCCACCGTGATTACTCAACATAACACCCTCAACACCATACTCAACCGCCAACTTGACATCCTCCACAGTCTGAACCCCCTTTAGCACAATCGGCACAGAGCTCTCCCGTCTAATCCACTCCAAATCCTCCCACGAGAGGCTCTTGTCGATATACTGCCCCATCAACCGTCCGAGTCCACTGCCCTTACCATCTTTACTGCTCTCACTACCGCTCATGGCAGATTTTATGACAACAGCTTGGGGGGCTCGTTCGTCGGCTTCGCGTTTTCCGGGGACGGGGGCGTCGACGGTCACGAAGATGGCTTTTATACCGAGGGAGCGAGCGCGGCGGAGGAGTTCGATTGTCTTGGGGCGGTGCGAGTTTACGTAGAGTTGGAGGAAGAAGGGGTGGCCTGGGGGAGCTGCGCCGATGATGTTGGGGAGGGAGTATGAGGCGTTACTCGATATCTACAAGGTTAGCCTGAATCTCAAGCTACAGTAGCTTTTGACTTACAATCTCAAAGATTCCTTCACTGGCAGCTGCTCTACTCCAACCAAGCTCACCATCCGGATGCGCCAGCGTCGCCATGGCAGCAGGACACATAATAAACGGCGCCTTACTCTCTAAGCCTAGAATATTTCTCTTGATACTGACTTGAGCGACATTCCGCAGAATTCTAGGGCGCAGCATGACTCGGCGGATGAGTTCCTTGTTCTTGGAAACCGTGACGAGATCGGTGGCGGCGGAGGAGTAAAAGGCCCATGCTTTTGGTGATAGCGCTTTTTGCGCGGCGAGAGAAAAGTCGTTTGCTGAGAGGATTTGATCGAGGGTTGGGACGGAGGAGGGGAGTTGAATTTCTGTGGTTGTTAGTGAGTGTTGTATGAGTGAGGGTGAGGATAGGGGTGAATACCGCGAGGGGGTGGGATGTTGGGAGATTCAGACTCCATTGCTGCGAGATCACTCATGATGGCGGTTAATTGCAATTGTTCACTGAAATATAGCTTGTTACAATATAAAATTGAGTTAATAGTTCTATCGCAGTTGTCGGCTCATCATGCGCCGTCTTCTTATATCTTTGGGTAGTATCCGTAGATCATCTTAGTGCAACATCAGTCCCCGCAATCGGACTCCTCACCTTTCATCATGACCCGTCGTCTCGGGCTATTTTGGCGCGAGTGGCACCGCGGCATCGACACGGTCATGTTGCCGATGGCTCGAGATTTGCCTTGTTCGGCCTTCTCTCCGATGGACCTCAGCTGAGCCAACAAGCACTCACTCATGAAGAAATGAATACAAGAGATTTGTATGAGAATACGAGAACTCACATTATCTAATCTTTATCTCATTATTTGATCTAGAATGCTGGGGTCCAGCCGATTGTCAAGCTGGTAAGATACTGGCTTGGGTTCCAATCTCGGATTCCTTCATGATCTGAGGCTACGATTTAAGCAGACCATGATAAATTGCCGACCACAACTAACAACGTTAATTCAGAGTCTCAAACCCTCTTCTAAGCATAACCTGGCCCGACTCAACCAACAAATCCATCCCTGAACCAAAGCTACGATTGTTCGTCCACCAAGCATCTCCTCACTTCACTCATCAAACTTTCATAACTCGAAATGCCTAATATTACAATATATACTACCTTAATAACACACACACCCTACTCAATAACAATATCCTCTCCCAGTCTCCTGAGCGGCAACTCCTCCACCATCTTCTCCAACCGTCCACACCTCTTAACCACATCCTTGGCCTCCTCCGGAAACCCCATCCTCATCCTCCCAACCCTCTCCCACACGATCCTCCCCTCCCTCTCCGTCCGCTCAACAACAAGCAGCATAACAAGCGCCTCCTCCACAAACCACAGCACCGTCATTTGTTCACCCCGCGCGTGCCGCTCAATGTACTCGCGCATTGAGCCAGCTCCGCGACTCATGCGTATATCGACGCTGACGCGGTTGAAGATCCATCCGTCGGGGTGAGAACGCGCTTTCACGCGGTCGAGGACGAAAGGGTTCGGGACGTGGATGCCGTAAGGGCGGATATGAAGATTCGGTGGCGAGGGGGGCTGGCCAGTCACTGCGGTCGAGGCGCCAAAGTCATATGCTACGCTTCCATCGCGGTTAACCAGGACGATGTTGGGTGAGTACGTCCAGCGGATAGAATTAGGGTCGTTGCGCGAAACATGCGTGGCGGAGACGTAGTGATGGTGATTATGCTTGCGCTGAACGGCTTTCGTGTCGGGATCTACCACTGTGATAGAGGAGTAGAGATCAACGGGGCCTTTCCAGCCTGCCCATGTCCAGCTGGGCATGTGAGGACGTCTTGTAGCGATGACACCTTCTTTGTGGTGCCAGAAACATGTTGAGAGGGCAAAGATGTCGCGGGTGCGTGGGAGACCTTGGACGGCTGGTCCTTGGTCCATTTGCGGTGCCCAGAGGGGAATGCCGAGGATATTAAACATCTTCCCGCGGCCGACGGTGGTCTCGAGACGTCTTAGCATGCCGAGGAACGCATCTAGCGAATCTCGGTCATATGTCAAGTCTCGTCGTGTGTAGTTTCCGATATGTTGGTCTGCTTCTCGGAAGATACTAAGCGTACTCGGATCTTCAGCCTTGCCAGGCAATCTCTTCCAACGCTCCCAACTTCCATCAACGAATGACACACCATTGAATAGACCAGGACGCATAAAGTCACACATCCGCTGCTCCTCCATGTCGTGGTAATACTCAAGCGGTAAGATGAGTGATTCAGGACAGCACATGCCCTCGCATTCCCAGTACATCTGCTGATCCGTAAAGATCAAGCGCCGTCTCGCAAGGAGACCTTCTTGATATGTCCAGCCTCGCTGATACCACGTTGAGTTCTTAATCGCCAACCGTGGATCCTGAAGACTCGAAACAAGTGTGATGTTGGAGTTGACGAATTCGTACTTTGGCTGAGCTGGTCGAGTTCGTGATCCAACGCCAGGAAGACCATAATCCGCATCTTCGCCACAAGCTGCAATTATAGCTAGTATGGCACCCTCAAATATATCGTCCATCCTCGCAATCTGCTGCATCCGCTCAGCAGGCTGAACCTCCTCCATGCATAGACGATCAACCCAGAGATATCTAATGCCGAGATCTTTAGTCGCAATGACAGCATCCCATACAACCTTGGGCCATGTTTCTGTCGTTTTGTGTCCCCAGACATAACTCAACGCCGCATATCGCTCTGTGATAGACGCAGTAACCACCTGAGGAGGATTCTTTGCGCAGTCAACAAGCTTAAAACCCGGCATCTCCCGTGTAACAGGTTTTCGGCCACATCGTCCCTGGTGATAGAATTCGCAGAACCGTAGCCAATCCACTCCAATGCTCATATCAATCACACCCTCCAGCTCACGACCCCAAATACCACGTTTCTGCCAACCGGCATTATCGGTCATAGAATTCGCACGTGAATGCTTCCCTTCTGATCTAGCGCTGAGGAGTTCATTCGGCGGCTCAGGCATCGTTCGATAGAGCATACCAGACCCGCGGAACCAGTCAGCGCTCACGTCCCAGCTCAACGCTCCATCACCGCTCTTTTTGGGGACCACGCCTAGATATGCTGGACTGACGCCTTTCATCTTGTTCTTTGCGGAGTGGCCCTGCTCAAACATGCTCTGGTTGTCGATGAGGTAATTTGTATCGCGACTTGAGAAGCCGGAGAGATATAGATCGCCTTCTCCCTCGCTGGGAATGTGCACTGAGAGGAAGAGCTTGCAGAGGGGACATTTTGTCATGAAGCGATTCTCTTCAAGCTCCTTTAACCGCCCTAGCGAATGCTCCTTGTTCTCAAACGTATCCGCAGATGTCGGATTCAGAGCTCTCATGAAGAAATCATCCATGGTGTCAAACGTAGAGTCAATATCAGCCGCCCAACCCGCACACGCCGTGCACAGATTGGGATCCTGCGGCTGTCCTCCCGATCTATCGGAATGCGCTGAAGGACTACGACTCTTGCGCCAGCTGATCCTCCGAATGAGAGAAGCCCTCCTGGGCTCACGGTCGTCATCAGCCGGGGGAGGATCCACAGTGAGATGCTGCATCATGTTCTTGAGAGGGTTCCGTGAGCGACGCCTCTCGACGCCACCGCCTGGAGAGACGGGAGGCGTGACGGTCGGAGTGCCTGGGTCCAGCATATCCGGCATTGTCACGGAGTGGGTGAGTGAGTGAGTGAGTGAGAAATGGGTTCGGCTCCCCGAAGATTGAAGTCGTTTTGGCGCCGTTGACGCTCCGTGATTCTCGGGGAGGAACCGGGTTTCTTTGACCCCCGTCTCGGCTGCTAGATTCCGGTTCTCCACTCTTGGCGCTGGCGCCAAAAAAAAAGATAAAAAAAAGAATCAAGGGAAAAGAGAAGCAGGGATGATTTCTTATTAGTGGCGTTTAAATAAGGGGAATAAAAGTGCTGAAGAGAGAATAAAAAGGGAGAGTTGAGTTGCCAAATACTCAGTAAATAGTAAATGATGAGTGCGTAGGCGGTCGCTATAAAAAGATGCAGAGCCGCTGCCAAGTTAAAATATCAGGCGGTTATTTCGAGATGGATACAACACAACCAACAGATCGTGGTCATCAAACAAACTCCTTCGGCCGCGGCGCAGGTTGGTTCGTGAAGCGGGGCTTGGGGGCCAAGTGATGGAGACAAAGAAAGAGAAGAAGCGGTAAAGGAGAAGTGAAAAGAAGAGAATCTCTTTCAAATATAAGAGAAGAGTCGCTGATGGTATATTACTCGCCTCAAATTAGATATTGGCAGGAAAAGCGGCAGCGAGATTCGATCCGAGATGAACGCAGCAAGGATCAACTGAGACATCCACAGGAACTAATTCTCAACCCAGACGATAATACCACCGAGAACACTTGAATAAAAGACTGCATTTAATGTAAAGAAAAGAATCTGATTTTTTGTGAACGAGGCTGGTTTACACAGCCTCACTTGGCAATGACTTGGCGGGTTGAAAAACGATGCAGATGCAGATTGTGCGGAGAATTCACGATGACGTAATTTGATGATTGTGAAACAGCCTCGCAATTAGTTACTGATGATTTGTGTTAGGTATGCTCAGTATTGGGTAAGTCGGCACCGAGTGACAAGTGGGCTGTTAGGTGGTCTCAATCCTTTTTATGGCGCAGCGATCACTGAAATCTCACTCAGATCAAAACGCTTTGACGAGATGGACCCTGTAGGATCTGGCTTGATCCGCAGCTGGAGATTATCCTGTCGCCAAAGATAGATCAGAAGAGATGGGGTCTCACTTTCAAGACACTGCCTTGTTCAAGAATGATTCCATCAAGACATTGAGGTCGGATTGAAAGGGCATATGAAGCCAGTGGCTACAGTGGATTCACCTGCGTAGAACGTTGGTGTAGATCATGTCAGCCTTGAAGCGGGGAACTTTGCTTTTGTCTCGACTTTACCCTATATCACCAGGATAATCTCACCTCACAAACTCCTCCATTACTTCTCTTCGTTCATTTCTAAACACCTCCCCGAGTAAACGATATCGCCCTTGTCATTCCGGACCGTCGCCCTCCTCCACGCCAACATCCGGACCAGAAACGCCATCTCCTCGGCCCTCACCATGAAACAGCCCAAAAGAGGGGTCGATTCCATCTGATCTTATCCATCTCTAGTATCCTTCCAGCTTAGCCTCCAACGGCTGCAGCGGCTATCTCAGATTTCTCAAGGATTTCCATCTCTTGCGTGTGACAGCCCTTAGTCTAGAGCTAGGAAACTCTAATATCCTCACCATGCACGATATCATGTCGTTCCGATAGTAACTACTAGAATCGAGATCTATGTACTGTTGTTAAGATTCATGCAAGGCGAGTCAAGATGTCACATGAGATGAGGTACATGTTCAAGGCATGCAAGCTTCAATTGTCTCTAAACTGCGCTGCCATCGAAACTTGGCGGTTCCAGTCCATGACTAGCATGTCTCTATTTCTTTCTTTCCTTTCCATTGTACCTGTCCGTCCGACTTGCTCGTTTAGCTCGCACTGGATGTCCTCCTGTATCGTACCCTGGAAGCATGGCCCTTAAAGGCCTGCGAGTGTTGTTGTCATGGCCGAGTGTCGTTGGTGATGGAAGAAGGAATTTAGTGCTATCAAGTAATTAGATATTGAATATATGAGATTGCGTCTAGGAGGAGCTAACCTGGCAGCAAGAGCAGGTGGAGCCGCAGGCAGAGGCCTCGTGGTTGCAGCAAGAGCTAGATACTGTTAGTCGAATGCTCGATGCTTCACCGTACAACTCTTTCAGGCTCAGTGGCCATCAAGAGACAGTGGCAGATTGAGAGTAGCTCACCAGGGAGACATGTTGATAGTTGTTGGTGAAGAAGGTCTTCGAAAAAGGTTGTAAGTGTTGTGTGTGTGAGTTGAAGAGTGAGATTGTTGGATGATGAACAAAATCCGATTTGAGCGAGATGAACCACCCTTCTTATACTTTTCGAAGCCTCATATTCTCAACCATCTTCCATCATACTCCATCTCTCGGTTGTCTGATTATCGCATCCGGCGTGGGTATGGGCGTGGATGGAGGTGGGAGTAACTCCACTCCATGTGCATCACAACCTGCCTCGAATCCAACCAAGTCTCAGTGTCCTTCAAGTCAAAGTGACTTTCACCCCGCATGCCCATGTACGATGTGGGAGGCCCATGTTTCTGTAATTGGCCGAGATGATCCATGGTGGTTGCGCCGAGCCTCCACTACAGGGAGAGCTCTCCACCGTGAAGCTCCAGCTCAAGCTCTACTCGCGCCGTCCCGAGATGCAGCCACTGCGAAATGAGTTTCATGGCCGCCGGCGTTGCAACGCATACTTGCGCCTATTGAACCGTACGGCACCAGATGTGGAACTGGCAGTTTCTTTCCAGAAAAGGTAGGATTGACATGCTACTGAGGCCTGCTGCTGACATTGTAGTGGTATCGCCACGTAACGCATGCAGATGTAGTTCGCAAGACATGACCAGTACCCATAGATGTCTTAACCCGAGCCGGTTTCCGATAGCTCAGTCTAGCTGCCAGGGACAAGGCAGCACCTGAAGCAAGTCATGCTTCCGTGGAACTTGGGCAATTGGGAGTGGGGGTTCATCCCAGCGACGACAAAGCTTTAGAACGGCTCAAGCCGGACTGACTAAAATAGCTTCGTCCATTGTCCACACCGGTGAGTAGGGGCCTGAACTGGGGTTGCAAGAGAAAGAGAAGAAGGATGTTGTACCTCGAGACCCTGCGTCGAAACCGGGGTAGTTCCCCTTTGGGCCTACCGAGATGCCTTGTCCTGTACGTGGACGAATCAAGAGAATAGATATGCCGGATGGGGGTACACACAGAGCAAGAAGGTGTAAGAGGAAGCGATGAGAATGGATATGAACATGTGAGAGGAATAAGAGTTAGACTTATTCGCCGAGTGGGGTAGTGAACCAAGCAACGAGACGAACGGATAATGTGAGGCAACCAATAGCAGACGAGCTATGTCTGATGGATGATCATGTTAAAGTGAAGCCAACGACAATCGAGTAACGTTTGCCGCTGAAATGATAATCAACAGCCAAGATAATCATGCAGTAGATGCATGGCGAGGGCTAGTTCATCATCGTGATACGTGAGCGTGACGAACCAGTGTGATGAACAAGCCTATCAACAACAACGGAGTGTGATAGGCATAAGTGAGACGGATCGATGAGGGATAATCGAGAACAACATGGGCATGGATGGGACCACAAAAGCCAATACATTGACGGTTCAGAGTCGATTAGTTCTGTAACATTCATGCATGCATCCCGCGCATGCATCTTTGGCAAGATTGGGCAATGATTGGTGTGTTGGGCCCTCCTACACCAAGCGAGGATGGGAAACACAAGGCAGTGAAAGTATATCCCAAAGCACTGGTGAAAGCGTAGGACTATTGCGCCCGTGCATGATGAGACTTTAGTCATGGGAAACACACCGGGCTACCGGAGGTGTGGGTGCGGACGTGGGAGTGTAAATGGGATCGAGAGTCTGTGATTGATCCATGGGAAACGATGAGCTGTCGTGACCCACGTCTAACGCGGCAAACAGACACGATGATAGGGAACAAGATGTCTTGAGGGAAATAACGGAGAGAAAGAGGGGCTAGAGAAAGAAGAAAGCTGGGACGTAAGAGATAACGGCGGAGACTTACATCTGTGCATGACGATCATGCTAGGACGTGAGAATGCCTATTGTCTTCAACACCAGGTATCTCTGGTGAAGCGATCAATATTGGATCAGGTAAAGACAAGCGTCTTCTCATCTGCCCTTCTACAACACTCCAAGGGCAGAACAACATCATCTCATCATGAGCATCAACTACTTCGCTACATCATCATCACACACCAAAGTCCGCTATCACACGGAGGCAATCCGGGATCCAGGCACCGTCTCCATACGGGGCAACCGAGAGTCTCCCCGCCCGGTCAGAGCTGATAGTAATGACGCCCGAGTTTGTCTTGTATCCAGTCATAATAATCTCAAGGCGTGGGATGGAGACAAGGTCTCGGAACTCGGCTGGGTAGTTTGTATCATGATGGAAAGTCGAACCGGGATATCTCTCGTGGGGGGACTCAGGGATACGGCTTCGTCGTGAGACTCAGGAGTAATAAGACCGTGATAATGGGGCCATGGGCCGTGGACCTTGTGAGAAGACGTGGGTGATGTAAATGTTGTATCCACGGTCGGCGAAGTTGAGTTGAGCCCGGGTTGAAGTCGAGGTCGGTACCGAGGGAGACCGATTGAAGGGATGATCAAAAGGAGGCGAGCCCTCGATACCAGAGACGGGTTCCGTGATGATCGAGGCTGGTGGCTGAGGGTAGTCGAGCTGCTGTTGTATTACTCTCATGCAAGACTTTCGAGTCCAATGATCCATGGTACTTTCGGGTATAGCAAACTGACACTGACCAGAGAAGTATCCTCTCCCATGTCCAGGGCGATTCAAGACTTTCCCTTGTCATCGGCGATCAATCACCAAGCAAGTGCTTGTTCATCTTCAAGACTTCAAGAGTCAAACCATGGGACGACCTCATTCTTATACTCATTTCTCACCGTCTCAGCCTTATCAACAACCCGCCAGGGTCCTCCCGCTAGACGCGGCAACAATGATGCAACGCACACTATATCAGCATCGACAATATCCGAGATCAACTCTGTTTCTGGCTGTTTTTCGAGGCCATCGCATCAAATTTGGTGGTGTTGGCACTCGAAAAGACATCAGGGTTGTCCATCAAGGCCCTCACTTGTCTATCCGGGTTCTCAAATCCAGATAGGGCAGGCACATGACGATAGTGACGTGATGGAAAGATACGACTGAATTCTACTGAATTAAGTGAAGAAAAGATGTATTCTTATATCTTGGACTTAAAAACTACCTTTATGGATCGAACATAATTGGTTGACTGATGAAAATGGCGTTATGGTTGATTACTGTGAAATGGTAGCAGAATATTGAAACAGCCAAATCGTTACTGGTCCAAGTCAAATGATTCCCTCTGAGACTCTTGAAATGAATTCTATATCTAAATGCGAGATCTTGTGAAAACCTTTGTACTCTTTTCAAATGCGACAAGGTGCATTGCTGTTGGCATATGTACCCCCAGCTCCAGCACAGCTTGCTTTCCATCATGTATGACAGCATCTATACCCCTGACCTCGACCGATTAGATACTCCTCTCGATTTCTGTCAGCGTCAGATTCGACTTCTTTGATTCTCATAAATCGAACCAAGGAAGCTGCCCTCTCCAAAAATTCAAAGTCGATATTCACATGACCCATCGTCCTCGACTCCTCGTTCCTCATCACTCGAGTAATATGTCGAGAACAAAGCTATCTTTACGCTTATAATCCTCCCGCTCTTGATTAAGGATTATTTCTATGATATTCCTTCCATGTATAATCACTTTGGACCAAACAGCTATCTTCCCTCAACTTCACGATAAAGCCCATCGCCTCGTCCTCCCGTATATCGATACATCTCCTCAGCTTTCCTCGACTAAGCACAGCTCAGTGTTGTATCTCTTGAAATCTTTCCATTTAATCGAATTGAAGATTGTCCTCTTCTTCTAGTGGTTTGGATTCGCGATCCTATATTCGACACCCAACACTCGCGAATCCATCATCTTGTATGCAAGTTTGAATAGCTCAACGTCACAAAGGTTCCCGATCTTCGATCTTACATCTTTGTCATAAGTAAAGTCTCGGGAGATCAATTTTATACTCCGTTCTAGACATTGCCATGATATACCATCTGAATTTTCTTATTTGCTCTGCTCACATTCTTGCCACATGCCACTGTTCCTCGACAAGATACCCCCAACCAGTACCCTATATATGCTAAACATAGTATCAGTATACACTCTATAGCTCTTGTAGATGCAATTGATCTAAAATACGGCGAGACTTTACGACGTTGGTAATTCGGGTCTGGATGACGGAGCGACACCGCAAGAATCGATATGATACTACAAGAGACAAAGCAAACTGCATATCTTAAACATTCCACTGTTAAACAAGACAATTCGATTTAAAATATAAGTCCAGGACCCCGTAATTCACAGAAAAGACTGCCCAAGAGGCTAAGCTATAGCCAACTTTTTACTTGCAGATTTCGAAGCTCATTAGCTACTTGTGCACCCCCTGGAAACAAGAAGAGTTCGAGTCTTGAGGCAAGGTGCCTAAGTTGGCTGGTCTAAAGACCTACAAAGCTAGACTAAACTTGCCAAAGTCTTTTCATTATTTAGGATAAAGGTCCTAAGTTTTATTGTCTCATAGGCACTTGGCTTACAGTCTCACTTGGTGACCCCTAATTACAAATACACTAAATTAAAACTATATCCGAATTATCCTATCAGTTCCTTTTCAGCACCTAATGCATCCAAGCCTATCATACAAAGAAATCCCCGGGCCGACAGGGAATCATACAGGCCGTTGGGCTGGTCATCCTAACACCTAACGAAGACAGATGTGTGTTCCTGTGGTATCTTCAAACTTTGCGCACTGCCCCTAGCTTCTCAACACACAGACGGGCTCGCACGCATTTCTACCACGGCTCAAATCCCTGCGCAAGGTCACAAAGCTCGACAGGGAATAATACTCTTCCTCTCATACCCCTCTTCATCCTCGCAATTCGGGGGAGCAAGTCCAACATAGACTCTGTTGGCAGCTGGGGAATCTCATCACCACTGCCTGAAAGTCTATATCCCGCCCTTCGTCCGCCGGACCATGGTTTGATAGGGACAAAAGGGCCGTTGTGTGCTGCTTGCGTGAGATACTTTGTCTCGTAGTGACGATC
Source organism: Fusarium pseudonygamai (assembly GCA_013186785.1). Taxonomy (NCBI): domain Eukaryota; kingdom Fungi; phylum Ascomycota; class Sordariomycetes; order Hypocreales; family Nectriaceae; genus Fusarium; species Fusarium pseudonygamai. The sequence goes on from JAAQRH010000019.1 coordinate 16,552, forward strand.
GATCAATGCCCATTGAAGTAGGCGGGGATGGAGCTCTGCGGCTTCGGTGATGGATCTCGCAATGACTTCTCCTCTTCTTCCGGTTGTGAGGTATGCCAGCCTTGCGCCGTGACGGACAAGGAGCTTGAAGCATTTAAAGGCCCCAATGCCGGCAGAAAACATCAATGGTGATCCCTTCCCATGCCACTCGTGTTCAATGTCCAGACCCATCTCAAGTAAAACCTGCAGAAGCTTCGGGTCGTCATTGCGGATAATGTAAAATGATGGAGTGTATTTGTCATCCGGTTCAAAGTTCACTAAGCGAGCACGATACTCACATGGCATGCGCTTCATGATCGCTTTGAGCTCCATGGACGATAATTTCCTATTAGCAAGAATCTCGCTGAGTAAGAGCGGTTCCTGTTCTGCAAGTCGATGGAAGTCAAAGTTTCCATTCAGTACAAGTGACATGCCCTCAGCACTCTCATAGATTGCATTCGTGAGAGTACTTCCGGCACCTGGTCTTGCCTCATAGGGATCTGCTCCAAGCTCAATCAACTGACGCATGATAGTCACATCGACACCAACCGCTTCGAAAGCGATGTCGAAGGATGTCGTAGGGCTTGCGCCGTTGCTCAATAGACAACGAGTGACTCGGAAGTCACCGCAACCAACAGATTGCCCCAGGGCTGATGCGCCGTTGACACACAAAAGATTCGGGTTTGCGCCCGCTCCCAAGAGTGTTAACACCATATCTATTTGACCAAAGTGGGCAGCCTGGTGCAGGGGGGTTACAAGTTCTGAGTCTTGCGCATTGACATCGGCTCCGTTTCTGACGAGGAGTTTGGCCACATTGTGATATGTTGTTAAACCATTAAATCGATTACTGCCGTCTCTGGAACATAGAGATATCACATCATGTAGAACCGTACCGTGGGTTGCGGCAGTATTATACGGAGTAACTTGCTTCCTCAAGTTCAAAGCGTAACGTAGAACTCTCTGTTGAATGCTCTCATTTGCAGAAAACTCGAATTCGGAAGTAAATCCAATGGCCCTCATCTGTGCCCTGCTACTTGTCAGTATGACCTCTTGTTCTTCTATGTGTCACTTACCAGTATCTTTGAGCATGCTCAGTTAGGTGTTCGATGAATATCTTAAGGACCATTTCCTGATGGTAAACAATATCAGGTCCACTGTTACGGAAGTGGAAAAGAGCTTGGATCGGCGAGATTGGAAGATGGAACCATGACATCCCCGCCTTCAAATAAGCATCTAAGCATAGTTTGAAGAAGGAGCGTGCTTTATCTGCAGCGATGAACAAATCGGTGGTTATCAGTTTTCGAATATTCAGGCATGCGCAAAGAAGTGCGTTGTAGCCATGCGGCCAATGTTCCTCACATCCAGCCACGAAACCAGTAAACCCCAACTCCACTAGTTCCAGCATAGGCCGGATCTTGTTGGTTGATGCCGTGTAACTGAGAAGGGTACAGCCTCTACAAGGCATTATGGCAGAGGCCAAGTCTTTTCTTGAGGTGTGGTCGAGAATAGACGTAAACAAAGGATTTCGGCTTAATTGATAATGGTCTATCGCATCTGCTACCATGACGCCTATTTGTCTGGGTTCAGAGATCTTCTGCTCGTGAGTTGCTTCGCCGTGAGATGACTCTGGCAGTGAGTCACTGTCAGAGTTATCGTTGTCGTCCTTTCGGGCTGGAACCGGGTTCAACGAGATGATGCCCATATCCTGGGGATTATCATAGTCCAACAAATTATCTTTCATATACTGAATTAATTCTTGATTGCCGCCAACGATTGCCAAGAAGAGAGGGGTTCTTCCTGAATGGTCTCTCACACTGAACAGAGGTTGTGAGTATCTCATCAATATTTTCACACAATCCAAGGAACCAGCCTTTGCAGCGAGGTGGGCGCATGTTCTGCCCAACCTTGGACTGGTAGCATTGATCTTGTCAGCCAGAGGTGTGGCCTCCAAGAGTGTTGTGAGGGCATCACGATGGCCCCCGGCTGCTGCGAACTGTAACGCATTGTAAGTATCGCGATCCTCCATGTGTTCGTAGACGGATAGCCAAGGAAAGTCTCCTGATCCGACTTTCTCGATAATCATTTCGAGGATAACCACATATCCAAGCTTAGCGGCAAGAAGATAGGCACTGATGGAATTTGGGGGTGCCAAAGAGGCATCTGCGCCTCGTTCGATCAGCAATCGCCCTAGGAGGATCTTCTTTGAGCAGATCGCTATCGTGAGCAATGAAGGGGACGATGTGGGTGATTTCATTGGTGACGTACTAAGGGAGCAAGAGTTAGTCGAAGTTTAGGATACGTTCAGAAAACTTAGGAAAGTGTAGGATGAGTTTAGGATAGCTTTAGGTAAACTCAGGCAGAAGTAGGATGAGTTTAGACCAGAATTAGAAGACTTACGCAGGTATCTCCAAGCCATCAACATCCAATCCCTTATTAATCAACTGTTCGAGAACCTCCACAGCGACCGTTTCATCAGCTACCCGGACCAGCTCCGTGAATGTATACTGTTGTCGCTGCCTAAGCTGATGAGGTGTCGTGCCGAACAGCAGAGGCCGTATCATGCTCACATCAATAGGCTGATCAGCTAGGAATTTCTCGAAAACCGATCTGCCATCGAGGGGCCGTCGAGGCTTGTGCGCGTCGCAGCCACATTGAACGAGCAGTTGGACAACTTCTGGCATGCGGAAGCTGACGAGCTTCCACAGCAGATGCCCCGCCTCGTCCTCGTTGAAGAAGCCCTTGATGCCGAGTTCGATGCCCTCCTGTCGATCCCTATGGGACAACCAGCCGACCAAGATAGTGGCGACGAACGGCATGTGCCAATGGTACCATTCCGGTGGCATGACAGCCCCTTTCGTCGCTATACAGCTGATAGCCCATTTTTTGCTCTCCTTTTCGTAGTCTGCGAGGGCGCCCACATCGACCAAGCAGGATACAGCCATGGACATGAAAGAGGATAGGAAATAGAGGGATGTAGGTTGTGCAAGCGCATTAGTACTCATCAATGGGAGGACATCCTGTGTGAACCGCAGCCAAATACCTCGCCCCTTTGAATCTCGCGATTTGATGACTTCAGGCGTAAGAAGCTTCATGTAGGCGCTACGTGTCATGCTCGGGGAGCAGGAAGGATGTGACGACGGGCTACGAGTCAATCGGCCTTCCTTCAAGAGCTTCACATTCGTGATGACTGTCTCTGCTGCCGTTGTGCCGTCAGAGAATGGCCGAGAGGGTCCAGCCCTGTCAAGTACCAATGAGACTAACTCCGGTGAAGCCGACATATTAAGTGACTTGAGGAGTAATTCATCATTCACGTTAGCCTGGGGAAAGAGATGAAAGAGCTGTCGTACCAGCCCCAGATTGCCCCATTCGACAGCCCATCGAGCCAGGTTCTCGTTGCCCTCCGCTCGTATATACCCCTGGCTTTTCTCAAGCAGAAAATAAGCTGCAAATGGTGCGGCGGCCGTAGAGGTCTTGGGAGATTGTTGAAGGGCCTCAACGTGAGCAAACGCTGCCTGTAGTGGCGTACGCCCTTGTTCATCAACGGCGTTCAAGTTGCGGATCTTGTAAGGATCGTTGTCCCACAGGAATTTAAGTATGTCGTCTTCGTTAGTTGCGGCGAAGTAGTGCCAAACGTTGCGGCCGCCATTGTCCTTGTCAAAAGTCGGTACACCGTGCTCGAGAATGAGCTTGGCCATAGGACTAACTTCGTTACAGACCATGAGTGGCGTGCGACCACTTGAGTCTCTGGCTCTGGTATCAGCCCCGGCTTCAATAAGCATTTCCAGAATCTCGTTCTGTGCAGATTCAGCAGCCATGTGGAGAAGAGTCTCATCCTTATCGTGTTTGAAGTTGACAGAGAACCTTGGGTCTTTGATCAGACGATCCACCAATATCACATTGAAGTCCAAAACGGCCGTCCGAACGGCAGCCGCAAAGTTATTGTCTTTTAATGTGTCCACCTTTCCGTCACCCACGGGGGAAAGCTTGATGTTAGCGTGCACCATGAGTCGAGCTACCAGTTCTTGGAGCCAGTTATGCTCTGTGGACTCTGTTTCAATGTCGACCAATGTCAAGTCATAGACGTATGTGAGCAAGCGCGCAAATCGAGTTCGATGAAGCAGACCACGTTTGACTACAGGTTCTCGCTGTAAGAGGAGACAAAAAGAAGAGTCCAGTGCGTCTCCTTTAGCGATGTCAGTGGATCCTTGGCCTTGGCTTTGGCCTCGGGTGGCATTCGCATATCCTTTGATGATGTTTGTAAAGATTGCTTCATGTTTGGTCTTCATTGCAGTCCAAAAGGCCAAACCTGCGAGTGAAACCTCTTCAGTTGCATCTTTCCAAGAATACCGAAACGAGCAATCTGCGCCATTTTCGACAAGTAATAGGATAGTTGCCGCCTGATCGACATCAGAGTCATTACCAACGAGAAGAGTCGGCCACGATACTGGCTCTGTACGGGTGATAAGAACCTTGCTGCCTACGAGGGCGCAATAGAGTGGCGTGCCGAGAAGACCGGGCTGGTTGACGTTGGCGCCCATTGAAAGTAGGTCTCTGCACAGGTTAGGCAATCCGAGGGCAGCAGCAATGTGAAGTGGCAAGACAGCTCCGTTGCAGAGCGCATCAGTCAGCTCAAGAAGACATCTTGGCGAAAGGGCCATCGTGCCGAAAGTTCGAGGGTATGTCTCCCTGGCATACTCAAGAACCCACTGTACGAAGTTGTACGACTTTTGGATACGAAAGAGGGAGCAGACCTGAGGTCGAAGCTTTTGCCAGTAAATCTTTGCGTATTTTGGCCATCTTGTAGCCGCTATTCTATATTCTGGCTCTGTTATGCGGCGTGACTGGACTAATGTGATCTCTTTGTTGTACTCTGCGGGTTCGCGATCATTTTCAGGCGAGTTCAGGATATTTAGCCAAACGGAAACATCTTCGGGTCTTGCTTCGCCCTGCTCATCGTCATAGGGGGCTTGCACAGGTGACTCGATAGCCTCTGGGTCATGTTCCTTCTGGACCAGAAGTTGGGGCAGTGGTTCCGATTCAAGTAGAGTGAGCCGAAGCGAGATATCCTCAAGGGTGTCTGAGATTCCGAGCACAAACGCTAGTTTTGATCGGATGTCCTGGAGTGATGATCTAGCGGCTTTAATGCCATCAGAAGTGGCTAGATGATGGAAGGACTTGATGGCAGTGAGGAGAATCTCGAACCCATCGATGATTGGCCATTCTTGTGGAGGGTCATTTTCTGACCCTGAGGCGCTAGGGGTGATGCCCAGGGTGCTGTCGGCGGCATCATTGTCTACAGACAACTCAACGATGAGAGACTCAAGACTATAAAGAGTGCCTCCAAGAAGCCTCAACTCGATAGTCAAGGATTTGAGGTCACTTCTATCAGCTATGGGTCTGGTATCTGGGGTTCCTGATGCAGATGCCTTCAGATAGGCACTGATGCGGGCACAAGCTTCAAATGTGGAATCCTTCAGTGTACGAACGGCGGCTTTCAACAATGGAGGCGACATTTTGCTGACTCGAGCTCATGTTGTTGTTTCTGTTGCTGTTTCTGTTGCTGTTAAAATAGCTTCTATACGAAGCGTAAATAATCGGGGCTGTACCATTGATCGGGAAATGATGAATGAGATGAGTTTGAATATGAAAGTAAGTTAAGTTATTCATCAGTCAGTGGAGGAGGCTCGAGGCTGCCGATGTCATGGGCATTGGATGTGGAGGTATGTCCGACTGGACCACCAATCAGCGCGGCGGACAGTGGAGCTTGGGCCACCAAAGATTCAGTGACTCGCAGAAGCTCAAGACGTTGAGGCTACCTAAAGTTAGAAGAATAATGGTACAAATTTAGAACAATTTAGGATAGACTGAGCATAAGTTTTAGGGCAAATTTAGACAATTTATATGATTTCATAAGAATTTAGTAAAGATTTAGTAAAACTTTGGCATATATTTGACCAAGTTTAGTACTAGGTATTGGCCACAGGTGTCTGCGCGCTAGCAAGTACTTAATATGGACAGTAATGATCAAACATAAAGTTCGTGAACGAAGGGTATTAGCCATTGAAGCCAGGGGAAACAAGAAAACTTCAGATCTCGAGCCTAAGTGGAAAGAATAATTATACACAACTTAAGAGCAATTTAGGACAAGTTTAGTACACCCTCTAGATGCATCTAGTTTTAGTAAAATATTTAGACACAAACATTATACGATTAATACGATCTTTCGCTTTCCTGCGCCAGCTTGTCACTAGATCAATACGTTGAACAAACTTAGGAAAGAGTTATTAGTATCAATTTTAATGTTAAGGCAAGATTGTTTTTTTTGCACTTTCCCGCCTCAAGTTTCTGTGCATGCTGATAAGGGACTTTGAAGGTCACAGGATACGCATTAGAGTCATTACGCAAAACAACACTTCGTGAACGAACTCAAGACACCCGAGTTGAGGGCGCAGAGAAAGCTTCAGACCTCGATTCTAAGTGACAAAAATATTTAGGTAAGTTAGCATGATCTTAGGGGACTCTTTGATGAGTTTATTTCACCCTCAACCCACATTTCATCATTAGTACTTTCCGATGCGCCAACCCGCAACCAACCCAACCATCAACTCTCTCATTCTGCTCACAGACGATTACTCCTCCACCACGAACTCGCGGAATGATTACACCGAGACTGCAAGACGGACGGCGTCGGTAGATCGGATTCTGTGTTGACCAAGCTAGAGGAAAGGATGAAACAAAGTCAAAGAAGGTTAGGTGGTCGCCGTGGGGATCGTGAAACTTGGCCTTCTTTAGATCTGCCTGGGACTGCTTCTTTGAGTCGGTAAAAGACGGTGGGGATGTTGAGCTGGAACTTATGGCTAAGGCGTTGATGCTAGGCTGAGAGCTGCCCCGTTTCCCTTCACCAGGAGTTCGCCATTTCAACTTCAGACAGTTGACTTTCTTCCGAGTTCAAGTATGCTGGCATGACACTACCTAGTAACTAGACGACACGCACCCACCAGGCGCTCTTAATGAGGACCAGAAAAAGGCATTCGCGCTTGTCCACAGCACCATCGCGGTCAATATGGCATCTGGATTGCAGTTGATGGTATTTTGGCTTCGGATTTCAGTGGTGATGCACCGATTGAGAAGTTGCGGATTGTTTAATGGTCTGGCAGATTGTTAGTGACTTCAACGTTTCCTCATTTGTTCTAGATCGATTATGGTGGTCGCGTGCTCACTGGATGAAGCTTGGTTACATGAAGCTTAGTTCTCAGTCACCTACCACGAGCTCATCTTCACGAGGAAGGAGTATATGCACTGCACCATGAGCATGAATTGACTTTCTATTCCCTGTATTTCTGAATCGTTCCTTGAGATACGTCCTGACAGTGAATTGGCTTTTCGTTCAGTTTGGCCAGCCACAAAGCGGGCTGGCGCATCGGAAAATAACAAATTATGACTATGACGTTTATTTCAGATACTGTATCGCAAATCCTTCTCGATCTTCGCTATCAAAGGATTGTCCCCGGCTGACTCACACGGAGTGATCAAAGAAGAACCAAAACACCAGCTTCCTCATTCGGAATCATACAAACCCCTCTCCCGATCGCCTCATCGATCAGCATCTAAAAAATAAACGTATAAAAACAAAGCCAAGACTTTGACAATAACTCATCTAGAAACCTAAACTCATAGTAGAAAACACAGACACAATATCATCAATAACAATCCGCCCCGCCACAATCGACGACAGCGACTCAATCGCAAACATCCACTACGAAGCACTACAGATCTACCACGACTTCTACGCCGC
>JAAQRH010000020.1:0-33444 GCA_013186785.1 Fusarium pseudonygamai
CACAGTCCTCATCGTCACCCTCGTCAACAGGCTCCTCATCGCAGTCCTCGTCGTCGCCGGCATCGGGGGTAGTGGCAGTGGCAGTGGGCTCGGGAACGGCGGTGGTCACGCTCTCGAAGACGGGGCCGAGGGCGGAAGAAGAAGTAACAGCGACGGCCTGGAGGGTGGTAGCGGTGGGCTTCTCAGCGGCAGGGGCGGAGGTAGCAACGGGGGCAGCAGAGGCAGCGGAAGAAGGCTTGGTGGAACCAGAGCCGGAACCAGATCCAGATCCAGCGCCGACGACAAAGTCAACGCAAGACTCGTAGGTCTGGTTGATATCAGGAGCATCCCAGAACCACTGGAGAACACAGTCACCAGCCTTGGTGCACTCACCACCCAAGCTCTCAGGAAGAGTGACGCTGAAGGCAGTGTTGTTGGCGTTGAGACCAGAGTTGGCAGCATAGTTCTCGAACTCGATAAGAGGCTCTCCGATCATCTTATCAGTAGAGGTCTTGACAACGGAGACGTTGGCGTAACCGGTGTGGGGAGCAGCGATGTTGACGTCAAAGTCAATCTTCTCGCCGAGCTTGTAGCTCTGGACATTGTCCTTGTTGTCGTCGAACTGGAAGCCCTTGCACAGCCAGAGGTTGCACTCCTTGGCGTCGAAGTTGGAGCCGACGACCTGCTTGATGCCCTGGACGTTGCCGTTGATGTCGGCGGTCTGCTGGTAGTAGGGCTGGTCGCCGCAGGCAGCCTTGTAGGCGTTGCCGGGCTTGCGGGGGGGAGGAGACTTGACGAAGCCGTGGGCGGCGACGAGGGGAAGAAGAGTAAGAAGGGCGGCGGCGTTCTTCATTTTGGCGGTAGATATAAAAGTCTGAGTAGGATTTGTGAAATTGATTCGTGAGAGTCTCTAGGACCAGATGTTAAGTTGTAAAGAGTGGTTGTTTGAATTGAACGGCCGTCAAGGCTCTGAACGAAAGTGAATGATTGGAATGAAAGTGAAGTACAAAAAAGTACAAGAAAAAAAGAATGGCGAATCTGGTCCTTCGAGGTCCGTGAAAGAATAGAGGTTGAGGAGAGAGAGAAAGTGAGCAGAGTGAGCAGAGTGAGGGTTGGATATATAGTCGAGACACAGCTCGGCGGATGACTTCTACACAGGGATTAGCGATGGGGATCTGATACTCGGCGTCTGAAGCGAGGCGGTGGACCGTGGGCCTCGCTCCGTAGTCAATCTCGTTGATGTTGGTGATCCTTGTCGTTGAGTGTAAGTCAGACGGGGGGGTTAGTTAGTTAGTTGACGGCGGCAGTGAGTTGATGCTGGGGTTTAGACTACAAGCGATGGTCTAGAAGCAAGTAGATCATGTTACTCTATGATCTTATTCTTAATCTCTATTCTGCAGTATGTCTATCACTTGTACCAAGTTCACAGCTATCTTACTATGATCCTCTGTTCATACAAACATGTTTAGTTTCCCTTCAAAACATGTCACTCATCCCGTTTCGTCCCTCTCCAAACCAAACACTCTCTCTACTGCTCGTCTCCCTTTCTAAGCGATCAGTCAGAGCCCCCCATGTCTTGCACCGTCGCCAAGGCCCGACTTCACCGGAATTCGAATCTGCCAAAAGAACAATTCGTCCGGCCTCTTCAAGCGCTCTCAGGTCTTTCCCCACTGTATCTATCAACCCCTTGTCAGGGCCTGTTTGGAGCCAGCGCAAGGGGCGCTAAGATCATTGGTGGAACATCCAACGGCTGTGTTTGAGCCTCAAGATGGAATCATAGAAAATGTCTTGAGCCGCCGAGTTTAATTAGAGGCTACATCGCTTAGGTAGTATGTCCATTTGCTCCTATCTTGATATGGCACCAACACAGTACTCTCAAGATGTAAATGATCAATTAGTTATCTTGTATCCAGATATATCGCATTCGATACGATATTCACTGGCTTCAGCACTAACATCAAGCATAACATCATCGCCAAAGCATATCAGACCCCTGCAAAGTGGACCAGCCCAGCCCTGTATCCCCCTCCAAACAAACGCCTCTCATCCACGGAAAAACTCTCCCCCAAAAACTTCGAAACCCGTCTCCGACAAAACACCAACTCCCTTGTTTCAGGATGACATGCGGCCAAGCAACGCCCGCCTATGCATAATTATAAACATCCATCGTCTATTCTATTCTTCCGCCTACGATTAATTAGTCCTTTGACAAGCCGGAATTCGGCAGACAGGCCTGGTCTTCGGCTGGATGAATATTCGGATTCAGGGGCATGTCACTGTGTAGATGAACTATTAATCAACTCGAGACGACTTTAATAGATCATTTCGTCAATTCATCAGGTTTACAAACTCATTAATGCTATCACGGCATTGCTGTTCATCCCTTCCCCCACGTGGTGAAACATGCAGCCAAACACTATCCATTTTCCATCCCAACATGTCGTGATCCAACCCATGATCATGATCCGATTAAGCTAAACAAACAAGAGATCAAATCCTGAGATCATAAATCTAGACACAAATTGTATTTCACGCCATGCATAAACATCTTTAAATCGGCTCATCACGAGGCTCAATAAGAACCTCATTAACAGCAACATGCGGCGGTTGACACACAGCGTACACAATAGCGCTAGCAACCTCCTCGGGCTTGAGGACCTCGGCACCAGTGGGCTCACCGTACTTCTTCAGCGCCTCCTGGTCCGTCGACATGCCCAGCAGGTCCGTCGCCACATTTCCGGGCTGCACGGCTGTGACCCGTAGCCCAGAGCCTGCCGTCTCCAGGCGCAGGGCCTGCAGCGTCGCCTCGACGAAGAATTTACTCGCCGAGTAGACGCCCAGGCCCGGGAAGACCTTGCGGCCTGCGTCGGAGGATATGGCCACGATGTGGCCTGCGCCGCGGGATAGCATGCCGGGCACTGTGGATGATAGGCAGTGCAGAAGACCCTTGCAGTTGACGTCGACGGTGCGCTCCCACTCGTCGGTCTGGTTATTCGCCATCATGGTGAAGTACATGACTCCCGCGCAACTAACAAGAATATCAACCGGTCCCAGCTGTTCGGTCGCTTCTTTCATGAGTGACTCGACCTCAGCCTTTTTTGTGACATCCGTCTTGTGGATGAGGACTTTACCGCCGTAGACGCTGATCTTCTTCTTGACGCCCTCGAGGGCTTCAGTCCGACGGGCAGCGACTGCAACGTGAGCGCCTTCTTTGGCGAGACCAGCTGCTACTGCGGCGCCGATTCCAGAAGATGCGCCTGTTACGACGGCGACTTTTCCTGCGAGACGGCCCTTGCGGCACTTCTTGGCTACGCCGTTGACTTGTTCGCGGCGGGGAGGGCGGGAGAGCCATCCGCGGGCGTAAAAGTGTCGCATGTAGATCTCGAGAAGACCGTCGTTCATCTTGGGACGGGGGACGTCGTACTTGTCGAGTGTGGGCTGTGTCTTGCCGTCTTTGAGAACGATGACGGACTTGAGGACTTCGACGCTGGGCATACCACCGCGGAGAATGTCGACTGTGAAGGGATCGTCGCCGGTCTTTCTGTTACCGCGCTTCTCCCACCATAGAGCAACCCAGTCGTCCCATGGGAGAGTCTCAGTAGGGTAACCTAGTTTGGCTAGGGACGCGAATAATTCTCCAGAGGGAACGGGAGCAGGGTCGCCGAGATGATACATGGTCTGCTCGGTGTCATTGGTGTGGTTTGCGAGGGTGACGATGGCGTCGCTGACAAAGTCCACGGGTGTCATCTCGATATACCAGCCCTCAACATCAGGAGCACGACCGAGCTGAAGAGACTCGACGAGAATGGCGTTGATCAAATCCCAGGCGTTGGTTGAGCCAGAGACACTGTGGCCAGAGATAGTTCCAGGGCGGTATACACGCACGGGAATACCGCGACGGCTAGCTTCGTTGACGAGCTTCTCAGCAACCCACTTGGTCTGACCGTAACCATCCAGCAACTTGGTAGGAACATCATCCACATCGATGACAGTGTCCTCACACCAGCCGGTATGTGAAGGTGGAAGAACGCCGTTGGTAGAAACGTGGTGCACAGTTGCGCCGCTGCGACCAGCAAGACGAAGAATCTCGCGTGTACCCATAACATTAGCGTTTCGCAGCGCAGCGTAAGGATAAACAAGGTTGACAGTAGCAGCAGCGTGGACAATGACCTGCACACGAGTAGCCAGCTCATCAAAGACATCAGGAGCAAGACCCAGACGCTTTCGAGTAAGTGTACCAGGGAGAATCTCAATACGCTCCAGGAGATAATCCTCCCAGAGCCCAAGATCGATCAAGTTCTTTCGGATACGCGCCATACCAGCGGGTGCACAGTCCTCAACAGGTTCAGGGAATCGCACGAGACAAATAATCTGCGCATCTGTAGAATCGACCAAGTTCTTGAGAAGGAAAGCACCCAGGTACCCAGTAACACCAGTGAGGAGAATAGTCTCAGCATCTCTGAGCGCACGCATAGGGGTACCGTTACCCTGAATATCTTCAGGAAGCACGGAGTCTGCGCGAAGAACAGCGGGGAGATCAGCCTGCACTGCAGCAGTGTGACCATCACGGGCAGCCTTGATGGCTGAAACATGTCCCTCAAGAGTCGGTGTTCCAGCAAGCGGAGCCAAAGGAACAGGAAAGCCAAAGGTCTTGGTAAGTCGGCCAGCAAGGTCAGCGAGAGCCAGCGAGTGACCACCCAGGTCGAAAAAGTCGTGCTTCGGTGTGATGACGCTAGCGGGCATGTTAAGCGACGCAGCCCATAACTGAATAACCGTCTCGGTCTTGACCTTGATATTATGCTCCTTCTTCTTCTTCTCAACAGGTCTCGGAGATCTCGGAGATGGCGGTGCAGGCAGAGCCTTGAGATCAACCTTTCCAGAGACGCCGTGTGTAGGGAGCTCTTCTAGCTCGACCCAGACTGAGGGGATCATGTAGTGGGCGAGGTGGTCGGTAAGAGCACGTCGGGCGACGGGGCTGTAGCCATATTCATCGACGAGGGGAATGGTTCGATCTCTAGTCTCGCCCTTCTCACGAACGATGTAGGCAACAATTTGTCTCTCCAGGCCTTCGCCGTGAGCTACGACTGCACAGTCACGGACGGCGAGATGCTTTCGGATGGCGCTCTCGACGGCTCCGGGCTGGACGGTGTAGCCACGAGTCTTAATCATGCCGCCGACTCGGCCGGTGATCTCCAAAAGGCCATTGGGGAGAATGCGAGCCAAGTCTCCTGTTCGGTACATGCGTGCCTCCTTATCTCCAGCGAAAGGATCCGGTTGGAACGCCTTGGCTGTGGTTTCAGGCAGGTTGAGATATCCTCGTGCTAGAAGCTTACCGCCAACGTAAAGTTCTCCACTGTCGCCTTGGTTAACTCTGTTGCCAGCCTCGTCTAGAACATAGGTGTGCTCAGGGTCTGTTGGAGGTCCAACAGGGCACACTCTTGTGTCAAAGTCGACAAAAGTTCTGATATCTCCAACAGCAGTCTCGTGCGTCTCGCAAGCACTATAGACGTTGAGAAGACGTGTATCAGGAAGAGCATCCATCGCACGGCGCACAAGATCCGTAGTAACAACCTCACCATTCAACCACAGCGAGCGAAGATGAGGCAACTTTTCGCCCAGCTTAGGATGCCGAGATAGAACAGTCGCCAAAAGCGTGGGAGTCATGAGGGTATCGGTAATGCGCCATTCTGAGAGAAGCTCAACAAGAGCAAGCGGGTCGTAGCTGGCGTGGTCGGGAATAGCGACAGTTGTAGCACCTCGAATCAAAGGCCGAAGCATCTCCCAGATGAAGAACACATTGCATGCCACCCTATCACCGGGCTTGAGATCGCTGACAGCAAATCTCAGATCGTAGGAGCGGACCGCCGCCCTGTGGGGATTCATAATACCCTTGGGCTTTCCCGTCGTACCAGAAGAGTACGACACAAACAGCAAACGCTCCACATCATCATCTTCCGGCAGCGATCTCCTCTCATCCAGATGAGGCGAGATCTCTCCCCTGGCCAACTTGTCGGGACTATCGACAACAATAACCGGGGTTTCAGAGGTGAGGTTGCCCGAGTACTCGGACTGAGTGAGGATGACAGTTGGCTTCGCATCCTCGATGACATCTCGCAAGAGGCCAGCAGGGTACGCCACCTCAAGGACCAGGAACGCACCGCCTGCTCTGAGGGTAGCGAGGGCGGCGATAACGTAGTCTGCGCTCCTGCCCATGAGGACACCGACGAGATCATCGCGTCCAACACCGTAGTCACGCAATCGCTCGGCAAGGGCCCATGTTTCTCTGTCGAGCTCTGCGTATGTGAGGGATCTCTTCTCATCTTCGAGGGCCACTGCGTCTGGAGTAGCTTGGGCCTGCTGCTCGAAGAGAGCAGCGAGATCCTTGTTGACATCGATAATTGCCATGATGCCAGTGAGAGGTTTGTGTGAAATTGTGAATGGGGGGAGGGTGAGTGAGTGAGTGAGTGAGCTGGAGGTAGGTAAGTAGAGATGAAGCGGTGGGTGGGTCACGCGACCACTGGGCTAAAAGAGATGTCGGTGACGGGTCCGGTAATGTCTGTCTATCCTCAACAATTGGCCTCCCACGTACGTACGCTACAGTTCGTATAGTACGGAGTAAGTGATAACCTTTTCTGGGTGCTCGGTAACGTTAGTCTGTGATCCCCAAGCGAAGGTGTCATTGCCATCTCTTACTCTCACTCTTTGTAACAGTCGACACTTTTTCAAGCTGCCATATCCCAAAGTTTGTGGGGTTGAAAAAGGCCAGCAAAGATAACACCCAGCTGTCGTGCTACAACACCGGTGAAGATCAATTGAAGATAATAATAAGGAATAAAGATACAGAAGTATCACCAAGTCGCTAGGCTTTTAAAGAGAAACCACTTGGAAGCAAGGAGTAGTTGACATTTTATTCACGACCTGGAGCACCAGCGCCTCAATCACCGTCTGTCAGGGCGGGTGCCAATCGACATGCCCCCCCACGTAGCCCATGATTGGACTGCCCTAAAGACATTTCAGGCCTAGCTTCCCGCCAATTTTGGGACCTGAGGGGGAGGGGGGACTCCATCTGGTCCTGGAGAAAGGTCCCTATCGATGGAGGGGAATAGAAGCATGTCTTTGGCTCTCTCGTATTTGCATTCATTTCATGGTCCTTTTAATATTGCGATGTTCAATCGCTGAAACATAATCTTGAAGATTCCTGCCCCCTGTAGGGAAGAAATAGGGGACTTCTCAACGAAACCAAACATCTGGGCCACTTTCACGTGCTAGAAACATCCTTTACAGCACCCCTGCTTCTATCTCGTAGCGCCAATCGGAACTCCCCTAGCGACGTTACAGGGTAATCTTCAATTACTTTTCTCCCATCACTTGGAGGTTTGTTCAACATCAACTTGACCAATTGATACAGAGTTTATATTTTCGTTACGGACTCAATTTGATAAGGCATTGCTGAAAGAACGAGTGAGCCGTCTACAGTCGTACGTGATACTTGATGTTGGTGCAGAATGGTTATGCACAATGTGTTAATCCCAGCATCTCGACCTGGATCTTTTCTATAAAAGCAAGTCACACGCATATCAACTGCGGGATTATTCGAAGAGTTCGTACTTATTCAAGCTACTCGTCGCACGAGACACACCAAATTAGCACATTGCCCTGACGCTTCGGATCTCGCAGGGCAGAAACCAATTCTCCCCGTCCTCCCTCCCCTCCACAGATATCATCATCATCATCGTCGCCTCTTGTCCTATTAATCTGACCGAGCTGGCAACGTGTCACCACCCTCCTTTTGCCAACTTTTCCAACTCTAAACCGGAGTACCTTACCCTCAGAAGCCTGTCACATCGCGATTCTCCCCGTCGTGCGCTGCCCTGATTGGCGCCGACGACCCGAAGCAGAGGGGTCGGACCATCGCCACTATTTGTCGAGCATTACCGCTTGCGTACTCGTGCATGACGCTCGGGGAGTCTATTTTCTTGGAGGGCCGGCGAATCAGGGTGTTTGTGATGAGCTTGTTTGAGGCACAGGATGCGACGTGGATTTTCTTGACGTTGAAGAGTCAAATGATGGGAGGGTTTGAGGTTTGGCGGTGAGCTAGACGCGTAAGACGTGCTCTCACTCCTGCAACTTGGTTAATGAGGAGTGATTATTAGTTCTAGTTGTTTATATTGAGGCAATCGCAATTGAAAGACGGCTGAAGAGGTGGGTTGTAGCGTGGGGTGGCCTCCATCTCCATCTCCATCTTGGATGTGCAACATCAAAAGAAGCTTAAGGCGAGGCTTGGCGTGAACAACGTCAGCAACTTTGCTCGCCTAGAGCCGCCAAGCCAATCGCATCCGCTGAACCGTGCAGCATTTGATCTGCAGTCCATGGTTTGCCTTCGGGGAGATCAAGTTGTCGCCGGAGCGGACAGATATTTCCATGGGAATTCTGTTTCCTCCTCAGTTCCCCCCAGCCCACGCTAGGGGAGGAAAGAAAACACGGGACCTCAATCCTAAGTGATAAAAGACTTGGGTAACTTAGCGTAAGTTTAGGATATCTTTTGCTGAGATTATCTTGACACCCTATCTCAAGTTCTGTTGTTTTCTTGCTCCTCGCGGTTAGGTTACCTTATAGGCGACACGACGCTTGCCCAAGATTGAGACCTAGACAGTTCAAGTCGCTGGGAGCCTTTGTGACAAAATGAACGCTCAATAATCCATGTTGTTGTTAATTCATGCTGATTAGGATTTAAGCGTGCAGGTCAAGATCTTCCTCGTCAATGGGTTGGCTTTAGGCTCTCTCAATGTTAATGATCAGCAATCTCAAACTTCAATCATCAAACCGCAGAAAACGGAGACAACACAATTGAACCGTTAACAATCAACCATAACAAACGGAATCCCATTTAACAAATGCTATGAATAAAACAAAATAGCATGATTATTCTCCATCACTTTAATCCGGTCCCACCAAAGCCTGTCAAACGATAAGATAGAGGGACCCGCCTTGACAACGCCCTTTACCATGTCTTGTCATTGTCAACTGGGTCCCATCGTGTCAAGATGCAACGCCCTTTGCCATGTCTTGACATGCTGCTAATAAAAGATTACCAAATAATTTGATGCTTTTACCGAAAAAAGAGTGCCATTCCGTGGTCTCATGCCACCGCTTGACGTAAAATAAATTCATCCTTCTACAATAAAGCCATCGATGCCCCCCTGACCTTTGATGTCTGTTTTATCCTATTATCCTCCCCTTGGCTTCAGACAGTGCTACACATTGGATTTCACAGACGAAACTCGAGTATTCAGGGTATCATATCTCTCATTACAACTATTAACTGCTATACGCCAAAAAAGGACACAAAACTTTTGCTACTTTTCCAACACCCAAAACTCCGAATCGAAACTCGTTTACATTTCCTCTCGTCCCTTGCTCAGATCGACCTCGGCCAGAGGAACAACCTTGGTTCGGCAGATGAGCTTATGACCAATATACAACGCGGCGAAAAGCATCAAGCTGATGTAGTTGGAGAAGAAATCGGCCACGCTCCAATCGATGAAGGCGGTGAAACCACAAGTGATGGTGATCAAGCTCACGAAGAAGGCGCCGTAGTAGGAGAGGTAAGGCTGGAGAGGAGCGAGATAGGGAAGCTCGGAGCGGGGAATTCCCTGCACGCGCATGATCTTCTGGAAGCGGATGTGGCAGACGTTGATGAGGACCCAGGTGATGAAGCACGAGGTGGAACTGACGTTGAGAAGCCAGTTGAACACCTCGGCTCCGCTGGAGGACAGGTTGATGTAGGCGATGAGACCCATGACGGAGCATGAAGCCACGGCAAAGTAAGGAGTTCCATACTTGTTGGTGCGCTTCATGAAAGCGGGAGCAAGACCATCCTCAGCGAGCGCGACCATGATTCGACTACTAGAGTAGACGTTTGAGTTGGCAGCTGTGAGAATGGCAGAGAGAAGAACGGCGTTGATGATGTCAGGGAGGACCTTGACACCAGCGCGGGTGGCGACTACGACGAGAGGTGAAGCAGAAGCATCCTGCGCACCAGAGTCAAGTCGGGGGTCGTTGAAGGGAACGTTGATTCCGACGAAGAAGACGGTCGCCATGAACAGGCTGAAGATTCCCCAGAAAGTCCAGCGGATGGCCTGGGGAATAGCCTTGCGGGGGTTGGCAGTCTCACCGGCGCCTACACCGACGAGCTCAGTGCCCTGGTAGGAGAAACCAGCTGTGACGAGGACAGCCCAGAAACCGACGAAGCGGCCCGTGGCGCCGTCAATGTCCATGTAGGTGTTTGTGACGCCGGGATCCTTCCAGTACTTGAAACCAATGTAGCCCTCCTCGCCAACACCGGCGTTTACGCAGATGGAGAAGATGATGAAGCCGATGATGGTGACAACCTTGATCATGGAGAACCACATCTCAATCTCTCCAAAGATCCTCACGGGGACAAAGTTCAACGCCGTAAACAACGCCCAAAAAACACTAATCCAAATAGCAATGCTAAGATCAGAATCCCAATACTGGATGATGATACCCGCCGCGACGAGCTCCAGCGCAAAAGTGATGGACCAGCTGAACCAGTACAGCCAGCCCATGGCGAAGCCGAGCGTGGGATCGACGAAGCGAGCGGCGTACGAGGTGAAGGATCCGGTGATGGGGATGTACGCTGCCATCTCGCCGAGGCTGACCATGACGGAGTACACGACGGAGCCCATGAAAGCAAAGGCGACGAGGAGCGACACAGGACCTGCCTTGACGAGGGCTGGGCCTACACCGAGGAAGAGACCTGTGCCAATGGTGCCGCCGATGGCGATGAACTGCAGGTGACGCGAGCTCATGGCCCTGTCGAGGCCAGCCTCGCCGGTCTCGACATCCTCCTTGGAGGGGGTCTTCTTCTCGTTGCTGACACGAGGGGACTTGTCGTCCACTGAGGAAGAGTCCACGAGCATGATTGTCACTGTCCTGTAATGAAGTTGTCGATGTAATGCTAGAGACAAAAAGACAGGATGACTCGCTTGGGAAAAGGGAAGAGAAACGAGCTCGAGTGGTAAGATGAGATGAGTAGAGAGAGACCGAGACCAAGTGGGCTGGCAAGTGACTCTGTTATGTAAAAAAATGAAATGTCAACGGGGATGGGTATATCAATCGGGAATGAATGGGCCCATTACGAAAATTTTCGATATCGGACCAGACGAGACCAGCAAACCTTGGAATTGGTCTTGCTTGGTGCTGTAGGAATTGGTCTGTGTGAGTGGATGTAATCCATTTACACAGCGAGATTTTCTCTTTGAGTATTTGCCTCCCGGTATGAGCGATCTCAGCGATCACCATAACACAACACTCACCATTACCGATTTCCCCAGCTTCCTCTTTCGATTGAAACACACTATACATAACAGCTATATAATACAAATCGTATTTACATACACAAACAGTAAAGGAGACCTCCGTGTTATCGGTTTAATCACGTTGAAAGTGAAATATCGCGAGATGTTTTGGCATCTGTAGTTTCCGGCTCGTTACCGATTGAGTTAGGTTTCCCGAGCCGCCACGCTAAAAACCCTCTAGCTCAGTGAAGAAAAAGTTCTCAAGGGCCAGGGGTTCACTTTTTTTCTCACACGCGCCACTGATGAAAAATCCTTGCCACGGGCAGTCCGCCGCACAGCAGCCAATAAGCATCTCTAAAAGATTGAAGAGCCAAGGAAAGAGAAAATTTCAGGTGGCTTGATATTCTGCATGGAACAAATCGAAGCTTTGGATCGGGGCTTACATGCAGCTCGTGGTCTGACAAGGCAACCCTCCCCTACCTTATTCTCTTACAAATTGGCCTGGTGAGCTTTAAACTATCGGGCCATTTCGTACAAGGATATGCGGCTCTTTCTGCCGACGACAACCTCGCATCTCCGACGTGACTGAGTGACTGTTAATGTGAATCACTCTCTCCATTATCGGAGAGCACCGACTATCGATACTGGAGACGAAATAATGGATCTAGCCGAGCCATTTTGATACGGTTACGTGATGCACGAAATAAGCATTCATGGCGTCAAACGGGGATTGAGGAGAACCTGGGCTTTGGTGTTTTCATTATGTACTGTTCTCCGCAAGATGCCATCACCGTTACGGGCCGAGAGTGTCAGTTGAGTCACGAAGCGATCCGATATGATGGGAGCGGTTGTGATGCTTCAATCGGATATCAAGCCTCAATCCCCAATTCATCTAAGGCTCTACTCCGTATACATAGGATGCTTTACCCCCAAACCATCAGTACAGTTGGAACTTGTTGGCAACAGATGACAAAACATTCCACCTTTGCGTACCCTCCGCGTTATCCCCATCATTCGACAATCTCGCTTCCACCTCCCCCGGACGTCTCACCACAGTTTACCTGACAAATTCTTTGACGATCGAGTTGTGTAATAGCAACGCTTCAGCTTGGACCTAGCTGGGATCGTGATAGGGAAATAAGATCCGGGAGATCTTCCCGCGAGGGCATGCATGAACTGACTGACTTATTCCCTTGTGTCGTTACAGGCACAGGTCCGATAGGCTCCGGCCTATTCTTGGCATTTATTGTTGGTTGTTTGATGTGAGATTCAAAAGGATCTTGTATCCACGAGAGTGTGCGGCGTAGTTGGTGTTGATGCTGGAGATGTGGACTCGCACCACTTGATTTGCAGCCAAGATGCGATGGATCACCCAAGTCATCCTGCGAAAACAACTTCAACCCTCTGATCTTGCGTTGTTCTTAAAAATGCTTCGAGTAACTGATGGCTTCCAAGATTGTGCCCCGAGTCGCCTAATCTCGTCGCTGCTTGCCCATTGGGTGTGAGACCCCTTGAGGCGTAACTATGCCTCAATTTCACTGCAATTTTAGCCCCTCACAATGGGTAACTCAAGTCAGCTTGATCATCTGCATGCTTTATGCAAACACTTCAGCTACGCTCAGATTGCTGCCGCTCAAAATCACGTGTAGATCCAGAGAACCAATGACAGTTTTCAAGGTAAAGAAAGAGTAATTATTTATTATCCTGTGGCATTAAATATTCTCCGTGGTGTAAAACAGTGGCACGAAACAAAGGACAGTTTTCAATGCATAATACACAATGAATCCTCCAGTATCCTTCTATGGTATCATTCAAGACAAGCAGTCAGCCAATCAGTCATCGTAAGAGTGCCCCAGCCCTGAGGCCCAATCTTATGCTTTCCATGCTATCATCCATCGTACTTACTCCCCATTTCAGCTAGAGCAGTAGTTCGCTTCAGCTTACTCAGGGCAAACCTGACGATATCAAGATGCATGGCCAGCCTATCGGTCGTGGATGACCTGTTGAACCTTGGGGTACACTCTGCACATCTCCTGGTAAAGCTCAGGGTGGTCGCGCCACATGACCTGAGGATCCCAACCAGCCGCAACAAAGATGGTCTCGACACCGCTCGAAATCGGGGTGGTGAAGATGTTGGCGATCTGGAAACCGATCAGGACAGCGAATGCCATGACGACTGCTGTGTATTGACCGTCGCTGTTGTAAGGAGGATCGGTGAAGTAGAGGTACAGGTAGGCCAGGAGACCGCAAGCGTATGCGATGAAGAGGCCGCCGAATGAAAGGACGGGTCCGATGAGGCAGTCCTACACAGGTTAGTAGTGTACGGAGACAAAGACGGTTGATTGTACTTACGTTAATCAGAGCGTCAATTCCACGGTCCTTTATCATCTTCCATGTATCCTTGGCAGCCGCAAAGTAGGCCTTGCCGTAAAGCGCAATATGGCAGAACGCATATCTGTTGATGAACTCAACAGCCCACTCCAGAATACCCAGCAGGCAGCCAATGCAACAGAACAAAGCGTATCCCAACATACTGCCATCAGCGGCCTCCTGGTTACGAGCAGCTTGGCAGATCTGACGGACAAACTGGATAATGGCGACCAACAAGCTACCCAGGGCGATGGAACCGAAACTGTAGGTCAAGGCTCGCTTGGCAGAAGCGCGAGTGGCGTCCTTGGGGAAGTTGTGAGGGTTGAAGTACCAAGAGCCATAAACACCGGCAATCGTGGTGTGGATGGTGTTCTTGAGCCACTCGGAGAACCAGTACATGGTAAACGTGATGAAGACGATCAGGCCAATGACCTTGCCTTTGCCGCAACCGCCATCAGCGCAAGAAGGGTTATCGTTCGCAGGCTGATACTTGATGTAGATTGCGACAAGAGTGATCGAGAACCAAGCAGACATAGCCGTGGCGATGATACCTCCAATCAAACTGGTGAGGTAGACATGGCCATACTTCTTGCTAACGTCGATGGTAGTTCGAAGCATCAGCGCCGAAAAGGGAATTCGAGAAATCCACGTCCAGAAGCAAAAAGCCATGAAGAGTCCAAAGATGAGGAACACGATTCCAGCAGACCAGTATCTGCGCCAGAGATAAAAGATGGCAGTTCCAAGAGCCCAGCAGACGTTGAGAATACCAGTGACCCAGATAAACTGCTTCGGAAACAAGCGCGCCAGCCAAACGTACGCATACGAGAGGACAAACGCAACAGCGAGCACAAACATGAACAAAATAACCGTACTCGTGTTTAGCGAAAAGTCATTCCTGTTACCATAAATCCCCGACCCAGCGTTGCCCTTATTCGCAGCGTATCCCTGGAGCGCTATGCCAGAGACGACGACGTAACCTGCCATGAAGAGGATGAAGAGAATGCCGGCCCAGAGATCGTTCCACTTTGGCTTGGGGATCTTGAACTGCTCTTCGAACGAGGCCTTTTCGTTGCCGCCGTAGCCTTGGGCGGGCATGTAGCCGTTGCCATTCTGGGGAGGATAGGGTTGCTGGGGAGGAGGCGGTTGTTGGTACTGTTGCTGGTGTGTCGCGGGGGGAGGTTGAGGTTGGTATTGCTGTTGATAGCCCCCGCCATTGGAGTAGCCGTACGGCGGCTGTTGGTTCGGATTGTAGTAATTGTCTGCTTCGCCCATTGTCGCTGCTTGTCTTGATGACTTTGCGATGAGCTTGGACGGATTGCTTGTCGCGATGGAGTCGTGATCAGCGCAGGGATACCAAGTACCGAAATCGCGATACGAAAATGAACCGCGCTTATTGATTCAAACCACGATTGATGATTCAATCAATTCTGATGATGGAAAAGTCAAGAGTAAACACAAAAGGGAGGGCACACCCAAAAAAAAGATCATGATCACACAGAGTCCAAGCGGGTCCCTCCAAGATTGCCCAAGAATCAAAGACATCACACAATGAGCTTGGCCCAAACTCAATGACCTCATTGAGGCGCCAGAGCTGTAACGCAGAACGGCTTAGGCCTCTTCGCTCGACCAATCAGGTTTCTGATCAGCGGAAAGCTCCCTGTAGCTACAGGGCCTGGAGAGCTGAAGACCAAGAGCCGCTAGTGGCTTGTCCAAATGCCGACCTGCCGAGCGCCAAACCTAATCTTGTATTCTTCCCTGTGATAATTGGGAGTTTCCGTTATGCTTAAGACATGTCCGAGCGGCGCAATCAGAGAGTGTGTTTGTTAGGTTGTTTGCAATTCTTTGTTTCATATGAATGCACAAGCGACTGTTGTGTAATGAATGCAGCTCGCCTATTGTTGGATTCATCACTGTCGTCGCGACGGAGACGGACAACATTCCAGTGCTCGGCGTGAGCTGATTTAAACCCTGGTAATTGTTCTCGTATCAATAACGCGATGGGAATAAAAGACGGGGGATTTCCAAGGATGACTTTGCAGTTCCATCTTCGGTAGTGTCTGCAGCCTGCAACGCTTTGGCCTTGTTCCTGATCTTAGACGTCACACATTACATGCTAGGTACCTAAGACAACGCACGGCACGGTCATTCCTTGTAAAGACTACCTGATCAGCTCTTCTGTCTTTCTCGAATAGAAACGTAGTGTACTAATTACAACGCCAGGGTATCACTCAATTCCACAAATACAAACCCTCCATTGCATCGGATCACCAACTAATGGATGCCCAAGCCCATTACCTCATATCCAACGCCCTCGCGTTCTCAATCCTCAATTCTGAACCTCTCCCAAGTCTCCCATCCAACGTCAAGAGCTCCAGCTTCTAGAAGACCCAGCATTCGAGAACGTCGATCCAATGCGCCTCTAGGCATCGTCGATCTGCGTCCCCGTCTCATCGTACTCCGTGACCTCCTCCAGCGCCGCAAGACTCTCATTATCATGCCCAATCTGCCTCCTCGCATTAAGCGCAGCGATCCGCTTGTTATCAGGTCTGAGAATGCTCCACATCTCAGCTGTAACCGCGATCGCGCTTGCGTCTGATGTGCTGCGCGACATTGTAGCCTTCATCCATGCGAGTTGTTTGCCTGAGAGACGCCAGAGCATGCCATATGCCTTTTCGTAGCCGAGTTTGAACATGGTTGATGCTTTGAGGAGCTCCCATTTGCTTAGAGACGGGTCGCCGTTCCATTTGTCGAGGAGGGGCTTGACTTGTCTAGAGGTTAGGAGTTCGGCCGGTGGTTGATATGAAGACCATTTCTGATGCAGCTCCCTGACTTTGACGCCAAAGTCATTGCTCGAGGGATCGCTTTTACCGCCGGACATTGTCTTCTTCCACTCCTCCATGGTATCGGAGACCTGTGCGCGGAGGGCAGTCATGAGTCTGCCAATGATCCTCGATTCGTCCTTCTGGCTTTCAAAGTCGTCCCAGAGACGAGCTAGATCCTTGTCCCATGCTTGCACGGGGACATCTTTTCCAAAAAGAGCATCGGAGAACTTCTTCAGTGCGTCTGCGATTGTGTCCTCAGCTACTATAAACTTGAGCTCGTCCAGAATATGTATGGACCCATCCCTGTTGACGTAGTTGCGTCTAGAGCTCCTCTCATTCTCATATTCTGGGTCTTTGCCTTTCATCTGCATGTCGCGCTTCAGCCGGTCGTAGTCTTCACGAGTGAATAGCAGTCCCTGTTTCGCCTGGTCGACAAGCAGAGCAACCAGTGTGCTCAATGCGACTGCTCGTTCGCTGTTGACGCCTCTTTCCAGATAACACAGCTTTTCTTTGAACTTGGTTGCGATACCTAAATACCCTGGTTGCATATTAAACGAGATCGCCGTACAAAGAAAGTCCGCGCATGCACTATCAACATCAGTGGCTGCTTCTAGGATGGACTCAAAGCTCGGGTTGCACTTTCGGAGGTATCCTTGTCCGATAAGATCCGGCTCGGCTGGCTTCGGCGCGTTGTTGAAGTTGTTGACGACATCAGGGTCCCAGCAGATCCAGGCCAAGTCACCGTCGTAGTCGCCACCAGAAAGCATATCAGCCAGCGGAGACTTGCCCTTTGACGAGAAGACAATAACATCTTTTAGTCTTTTCAGGTTCGGCCGGAATACAGCTTTGACTTTCTGTATGTCGCTGACAAAGTGAGCGGGAGCTCGAGCTACGAGGATGTCGATGCCATCGAGTAACGTGTCTGATTCGCCATCTGCTTGGAATTTCGAGGAAAACGCAAGCTGTACCTCACCCTCTTCTAGTGTACCAGTGAAATCGACGGTCATGAAAGCATAGGTCGACCGAGGGATTTTTATATTCATCTTCGCCTTGAGCTGTTCCGCCTGTCGCTTCTGGTTATTCCAAACCATATCTCGCAGAAACCGGCACTTGGTCGCGTCGAACCCAGCGTCGAGCATGTAAGAGATAATGTCTTCTTCTCGCTCCGGTAGGGCGCCCAGGAAGGGGACGTTTCCCAATGTCGCTCGGTCAAAGCCGCGATGTGTGAAGCCACGAAGATTAGTCGGATGGGTCATGGCTGCGAGTTGACCCCCGATCTCCTCTTGAAGGCCATTTGCGAGGTGACGGGCGATGACATTGCGCATGTCCTGGGGTACAGCAGCCTGTGCCTCAAGAACCGGGATGAACTGTGTATTGAGAGCAGCTGACCGTAGCTCTCTGGACCACTCGCGTACCTCGAATGTCCGGTGGTGAATGTCTTCAAAGTCGCAATTCCATTTCCGCTGTGAGGGATAGGTCTCGATCCAATCGTCGTTATCCAATCCATCATCTTCGACGTCGACGATCCACATCCCTTTCGCGCTGCCAATACGAGCCTGGAACGCACACGGCGTTTCCAAGAGTCCCATGTGAGTCGCTATCCTGCGCGCGAGGCTTCGAGACATTCGACCGATACCGTCACCCATATCCTTTTGCTCTTTCTTCTCTTTCTTGGTCATGTACTTGTGGAAGCCTAACATGGTGTCGCGATGTCGAAATTGGTGAGGTCCAATGACAATGGTGGGAACGGTTTTACTGAGGCCTGAACTGGGATATTAGCTAAGAGTACGGAATACGGTCGGTCAATCAACTCACTGAGAGCAAGTCGTGAAAAGAGCTTGGGTACCGGTTGCGACGAGTTTTGCTCAATGTTAATAGCCCAGTTCAAGAGATCACAGCGCCTCATCTTTGTCCGGTGCCCCAGAGATGTCGCTTCTTCCAAAGGAGGGAACTGACTCATGGGAACACGAAAGTTGATGCCGTCAGTTGCAAAGAAATACACCCGCTCTTGCATGATCGTCAGCGACTTGTGAGGAGGGCGCGGATCCTTAATAGACTTCTTGGCTTCGCGCGTATAGAAAGCCGCCCACGATCGACCGACGAAGTAGTGGAAGCCTTCAGTCAACCATTTTATGACCTTGTTTGCACCTTGAGGGTCTTGCTTGATCACATCGGGAGCATCTCTGGAGGTGGGTGAGGGCATGATGACTTCCAGGAAACGATCTGCACCAAAGCGGCGAGCCAGCCGATGCCCAAGTTCAAGGCGTGGAGGCTGAAGTTTTAGCCGATATAGTTGCCCAGTATCTTCTGTATTACAGACAAATTCTGCAGCAAGAACAACGGCTTTGTCATGTGAGGCGAATGATCCGAACGCAGCATCCCAGATGGCACGATCGCAAGCTGGAGGCAAGCCCTGTCCCACGAAGAGTCGATGTCTAAAGAGCTGGCCTCGGAACTTGGTCTGGTCATGCCAGCTATCGTTGGGCTGATATTCGAGATCCCATGTAGACAAGTCCACGCGACAATGGAGTGCAGCACGGGTAAGCTCCCACAGAATAATGAGAGGTGCCTGATTCAATCCGGGAATGGGAAACTTTGGCCAGATGTTTCGAAGACGGTCTCTCAGCGGACATTCAGGCGGTTCCTGATTAAACATTGGAGCATCGAGAAGCATTGCATCGAACTCATTCATTTCTGGTAGGCTGGAATAGGCTGTCGCGGGACTGCATCGAATCATGCCTGCTCTCTTGAGGTCAACCTGGCTTCGGATCGGTTGAGTCATTGACAGAACTGGAAGCCTTGGCTCTTCCTTGGGCTCATCATCATCAGTGAGGTCAATGACAGGCTCTGGGGGCGTTTGGTCCCCATACCTTCGGAACGAAGGCGGTTTCGGTGGATCAATGTCGTTGCGATTTTCCTCACTTGGCGGCTTGTACGCAAACTGTTGAATGCTTTGAGAGAAGGGAACCGGGATGTCTCTCGATGATGTCGCATTGCTAGTGAAGGACGGTTGAGTGGCCTGGAAAGGAAGCTGAGATCTTTTGAAAGAGGTGTTCGTCACAGTAGTAGCTTGAGTACTCGGCGCATAGTCATTTGTGAAGACAGTCGGAGCCAGTGAAACTTTACTGGAATTAAATGACCTTACACCGAACGACGATGGTTGAGTGCTGGCAAATGACGTGGTGGCCGAATTGACCATGCCATTGGTGAAGGACGCTGTACCTGCGCCTCTAGCGGGCCGTCCCGTTGATAGACGGCTACTGGAGGCCACAGCTCTAGAGCGAACTGGGATACTGTCAATGCTGTCGCACGCAGGAGAACCCTCGAAAGAGTTTCTAGATCTCTTGGAGCTAGGATCCGGGAACTCATCAGACTTGCGCTTCGAGTACTTGGAGCGCTGGCGATTCGCTATATTGTCGTCTTTCAGCAACTGCAGTAGAAAGTCCTGTAGTTCGGCCCGCTCCTCAGAGGTCAAGCGGGTACGTGAATAGTGTGGGCCATAGGATTTGCTTGGGGTCGTATCAGGGTCAGCGCGGGGCTTTCGGATCCAATTCTTGAGGTGCTCGTCCGCCTGCTCGCGGAAACGAGTCAGACATATCGCGAGCCGGTTTGGGTCCTGGAACTTGAGGCGATATGCGCATAGGTAGATGTGTTCACTTCGCTCTTGGTCTCCATTGCGATGCTGTTGCCGGCGCTTACTGGGCGACAGTGTTAGGTCTGGGATGTGTAGCTGAAGCTGGAAATCTGTGCTCAGGGATCGGATTGTGCGATCGAGTTCGTCTTTGGCTTGCTCTCCTTTTCTGGGTGGGAGCTGACTAGCCATGGCAACTGGCGCTGTAAGCCAGGAATGAGAGTCAAAACGGTTGAAACAGTGAAATGAGTGAATGAGGAATCTGTGATGCGAGCATGAGAGCAGAGCCTAGTTAGAGCGTCAAGTAAAATTAGCGCGCGACAATTGAGGGCGGGAGATGCGCTCGAGCAGCTTGCGCTGGGCTGCGCAGAGGCTCAGCCCTCCAGATCTCCAGGCCGTACAATTGTGATTGAAGCGTCCCTCAACAAACGGGATACTTCATAAGCGTTTGAGTTCTGGGCACGTTGTCGAAAGCTTTCAAACGGCTGCAACGGCTTCGGTCCTGAAAGACGGTAGTGGTTTGTTGTAGCAAAATAGCTCTATTCAGCAAATCAACACACAGCCTCGTGAACCAAATCGAGTCCAATGCCTGATCATGCAAGAAAAAATTGGTTATCACAAAAATATGGTGATTGGACAGGGGAGCATGGTTGAGCGCAGGTGTTGGAGAGAAGTTAAGGGACTTGAGACAGGCAGTGAATGGGAGGCCCCCACGCAAAAGAAACAGAGAGACGAGACAGCAAAAAAGGACGAGAGATAGGGCGATTCATGGTAGATTGAAGTTGCATTGATTGAGTGCTAATAGGGACTGTCGATAATAGGGAAAATGAAGCTGAATATG
Source organism: Fusarium pseudonygamai (assembly GCA_013186785.1). Taxonomy (NCBI): domain Eukaryota; kingdom Fungi; phylum Ascomycota; class Sordariomycetes; order Hypocreales; family Nectriaceae; genus Fusarium; species Fusarium pseudonygamai. The sequence goes on from JAAQRH010000020.1 coordinate 20,965, forward strand.
ATAGACAAACTGACGATTGATTCATGTTCTCTCTTGTCTCTCTACCCTAGAGACAACATCATGCGATGACTGGCTGTGGCTTGCCTTGCCTCGCGGATTCGGCCTCAGTTTATCCGACCGGTGGCTTCGGGATGTCGGTACCCATACAGGTCTCGTGCCCACTCAACAGCCAACCATAGAGACAAGAGACAATCAACAGAGAGAATCGAAAGGTCAAAAGATCAGCCGCCAAGTACATTCTTCCCCTTCTTTATTACCTTATTAATACCAGCCCGATCCTGAACTAAAGCCAATTCGAAAAAGCCGAACCGGCCCCGCTCGTCAGCACCGCAATCTTCCCCTCTCTTATCGCTATCGCATGGGAGACTCTCGGAGTTCGGCATTCGTAAACCCTCATCTGCAATCATAACATCACATCGCAATTGCTATCGCGACCTTTGTTTGGCTCCACGGCTCGTCTCTGAGCCCATATCCCCGATTCACCATGGCTGAGAACCCTAGTCCAGATGAGCGGGTAGCCATTGATGACCTGACCCCAGAGGAGGCCAATCGAATCATACATTCCCATCGCAAGGTTCGCTACGGTAAGACATTGTTGTGAATAACCTCAATTGGGGAATTTCGTGGCTCATCATCACGTTAGGTACTGCATGTTGGCCCTGTCGTCAGAGAAAAGTCAAGTGCGACAATAAACAGCCTTGTGAGAACTGCGTCAAGAGAGAGCATCCAAGGCTATGTTCCTATAAGCCCAACCGCTCATCAACGTCAAAGCCATCGGGCTCTGGTGCACCTTCAGAAGCAAGCCAAGGCATCGCCAGCCGTAAGAGGACGCTTTCATTCTCAGAGGCACCTCGCGACGAGGGAGTGCGCAAGGTTGAGCGACAGGACAGTTGGCCGCGCACCCTTGGTGAGTGTCCGAACATCCGGGTCATGCCACTGTTCATACGACTAATAAACAACACAGCAAGCATCGATGAACCTGAAGTCGCAGCAGACCGTTACGTAGGGCAGAACAGTATTCCTGCTCTACTGCGCGAGCAGTCTTCACCCGTTCACAAAGGCGATGGTCTTGACATTCGACAAGACATGAGGTCCATTCTCGGCTTGGACACATCAGCGCCCTTCCCGCTGATGTCGTCGCATCACCTTCAGAAATTGACACAGGATATATCGACTGAATTGCCTTCCGACCGCGAAGTTATGAAGTGAGTATTCGTCTCTGCCCTCTGCTGTGGCGAGACCGTAAGCTGACGAGCCATTCAGGCTGTTCCGCACGTACAAGGAAATACCTCAGCCTTTTTGGGGATTCGTTATGGACATCGATGACCTCGAGGCCAAGCTCATGACTTATTTGGAAGATCGTTCGCGAAATGCGACAAGCGGCAGCAAGTCCACGAAACCTGTTACAGCATCATGGCTAGCAATACTCTTTGCCGTTTTGGCCGTCGGATCACAGTACCACGAATCGCCATACCATATCCGCACGCGAGACTCTCAGCGCTTCATTCAGATATCATTTCACTTCCTCCGACTGGGCAACTTTCTTCTTCGGTAATGCAGCCGGCCAACTTTGACAACTTGGACTAACACATCGCAGACCTTCCTTTGACTCCATCCAAGCTCTTCTTCTCACATGTTTCGTTCTTCTGAATGACATGAAGGCTGAAGCATCGTGGGCGTTGATGGGATTGACCTGTCGTCTTGCCCAGTCGCTCGGTCTGCACAGAACACCGCGTAACGAAAGCCGCGACTGTACACCCCCAAACACCCAATCGAAAGAGATGGTGCGAAGAAGACTATGGTGGAGCGTTGTATGGCACGACACCTTGACGTCGCTATCCTTTGACAGGTGAGTATCGAGTATTGTATGTTGATGGCTCACCTCTAACATTGTTAGATCTCCAATGACCAACTTTCCCTGCTGTCCGATACCAGTCATGGCGCCGACACCAAACGGCAACTACTCATACCTCGAAACAATGTACCATCTCATGGAAATCATTTCTCGTCGCCTAAACCCAGACGATATGATGAGTGCTTCATACGCCCAAATTATCGACGACTGCGAAGCCGTGGAGACCCTCCGAAGCCGCACAGCACCACAACTACGAAACAAAGAAATCTGCAAGACAGCCCTCGACCGTCTGCAACACTATGCAATCCGCCTCCACACATCATTTGTCATCTCCGTCGCATGTCGTCCAGCGCTCCGAAAAGACAGCGAATTCGAACCTGAACAGCGAAAGACGCTAGCCGATCGCTGCAAAGACAACCTAACCGAAACCGTCAGGATGTTCCTCGCCATGCACCAGCTCTCCTCCATCCCAACCCGAAGCTGGGCCTTTACGTACCACGGCCTATCATCAGCGCTGCTCCTCGGCATACTATGCGAGACAAAGACGGATCCAGAAGTTCGGCAGTTACAGGGGGATCTCATCGCGGCCCTCTCGGCCACTGCTGCCAAGGACGTTAGCTCCCCCGAGCCGCATGTCATGACCACCGACAAGGACATCGAACTCTCGGGCCCACTGTACCGCGCCCTCACGGCCCTCAAGAACATTTACGACCATGGCTCTATTGTCCCGTCACATCTCAAGAAAGAGGGCGACGCCTCTGCCGCCGGCAGCGGGAGCCGGACGCCCCTTAACCCATTTGGAGTCCCAGGCCAAATTCCCGGAAATGGCAATTCAATGTTTCGCAACGTTTCCCAGAGCGCGGACCCCAGGGAGGACGCAGCGCTTGCTATGGCTGAGATGCAAAACGGAGGAGCTTCGATCCAAGACTTTCCAGCGTCAGTAGTCTATTCTCCCCAATTTGATGTGAACGTTTCTAAAAGCTTGTCTAGTCTTGCGTACGGTCAGCAGATGCCAAACGGAAACCTGAATCTGGACAGCATGAACGCCATGAATGCCGATCCTACGCAATACATGGCTCCCATGGACCTCTACGAATCTATCTGGGGTGGTATGTCATTTCCTATCTGTCATATTTCTCTTGGCAGGCTCAAAAACTAACTCGCCACAGAATCGCCGGACCCGTGGAACACGGGAATGGAATCGTTGAACTTTGACTTCCTAGCCCAGCCACCGCCAGGCCAGCCCCAGCAGCAGTTCTACTTTTGAACATGACCAGTCCTGTTACGGCATTATCTACCGGGTGATGAATCCACCAGGAGGGAGAAATTTGAGATATTCTGATGAGAATGAGATTGTACGTTATCATGTAATGGCGTCAAAAGGGGGAGGTTTAACATTTTGACTTTTTTACTATTTGAGTTGTTTAAAACACAACTGAGCGATTAAAATCAGGGCATTTCATACATAATATTGAAGTCGTTACTCTTTTTTCCGGTGTGCTTAAACCCCTACAAAAACCGAGGTCAGCCAAGCCTCATCCGGAGCTGAGAACCCTTTTCCATACCGTTCCGTCACGGGAAGGGAAGGGGAGGCAAAAAAAAAATACAAATCGTCAGAGCTCTCTTTGATCATTCAAAACGGGACCCCACGGAAAGGCAGGGAACGTTCAGATCGCCGCGGGAGCCAAAGGAACCGGAGGTTACACAGACTCCCAAGGGGGGAATGCTAAACCGTCTCGGCGGTGACATCTCCGGGCGACGAATCAATGTCTTCATCATCCGATTGCAGTTTGCCTAAGGGAGGGAAGGGGGGTTTGATATAAGCTTTTCGTGTTATTCCTTCTTCGGGCAAAGGGGGGACCTGACCCTGCGTCTCGACACAACGGCCCCTTGCCCGGAACGGGGAGGAAAGCGAATAAGGAATCGCCAAGAGTGAAGGTGTCCATGTCTATTTCTTGCGACGGGATGATGTGGCGACGATCTTCTTCTTCAGGTGCTTGGGCATCTTCTCCTTGCGCTTCTCGCGCTTAGCTTCCTTGACGGCTTGTTTATGGGCCTGGAGAGTTTATTGGTCAGTCAAGTTCCTTGAGGAGAATGGGTGTTGGGATACAAACCTTCTTCTCATCCTTGTCCTCGAAGCGACGGCCGCGGGGAGGACCCTTTTCGAAGTTGGCCTCGTCGTTGGAGTTACCTGAGAGAGATGCGCCTTCATCGTCAGAGTCGGATGTAGAACCTTGTTCCTCTTCGCCATCTTCACCGTCCTTCTTGGGAGCGATGACCTGGTCTGCCAGTAGATTACTGTAGACAAGGTCGTTACCTTCACCTTGTGTCACCTTCTGAGCATCTTTCTCAATATCGTAGACTTGTTCTAATGTCTGAGGAATGTACTGATTTCTGAACACCTCGTTGTCAACCTCAATCTGAGCAGCCTGGTCTTCACTTGTATCAGCGCGAGTCTCGTACAGAGTCTCGATCGCCTTGGCCATTTCTGGCTCTTCTACAGGACCCTCAGGGGTAGTGATGAAGTTGAAGATAGCGCGGTCAGCAAGCGTATCAACGCCCTTGCGTCTAAAAAAGTCACCCACGTTCTTGATATCCATACGCAGAAACTCAAGAGAGCGAGGGTGATCAGGCTCCACACTCTGCGACACATCAATGATGTACAGCTTCTCCTTGTGGTATAGAATGTTGTACTCGCTCAGATCGGCGTGCACAAGACGGCAGACCTGATAGATTCGGCGCATTATGCCGAGCAGCTGGACATAAAGCTTATACCACTGCTGATCAACATCGTCGCCCGTCAGAGTAGCGTCACGGAGGCGAGGATACGCCCAGCCCTTGCGGTCGCCGAGGAAGCCCATGACGAGAACGTGAAGCTTGAGGCTGATGGGCTCCGGGCAGGGAATACCAGCCGTGTAGATCCTTCGCAGGTTGCGGAATTCCTTCTCCGCCCAGAGTTTGACCATCTTTCTGTTGTTTCCCTTGTCGAAGCCACCCTTGAAACGGTGCTCACCGGTGATGTAACGCTCTCTGTCCTTGAAGCTGAGGATGGCTGTCTTGTAGACCTTGATAGCCCTCTGGGTAGCCTCGCCGGTTTGATCATCGTGGAGGACGGCGCCGTAGACGTTGGCTTCTTTACCGGTGCTGATAGCACCGTGGACCTCGCTAACGAAGCCACGGTTGATCATCTGCAGGAGAATCATGCGGGTGCGCTGGTCGAGGACTTGTTCGCTTGTGGCGCGGTCGGCCTTGTCCTTGTCCTTCTCGACATCTTGCTTGACAGTATCAAGACGAAGCTTGGCGGCGTGCTTTGATAGGGCGGATACTTGATCGTCGACGCTGGCAAAGGTATTCGCAGTAGGTTTCTGCTGATTCGAACGGGCAGCGGCGCCGTCGGCATTGCGCTGGCGGTTGTAAGATTTGGTCAAGTCGCCCGCGTCAGCGGACCACTCATTATCGTCGAAATCCTCCTCGAAGATATCGTCAAAGTCATTATCGTCTTCTTGCTCGACAAGAGCAGCACCGTCGTCTTTCTGGGTTTGGAGTTCGCGGGGTATTTCTTGTGTCTGCTCGTAGCCCTGGTTTGCTGTGTATTGGTAGGGAGGCTCGTGAGGAGCAGCAGGTCCTGGCGCGGGATCCATGGTGAATAATTTGCAATGGGATTTAGCGAGACTGCAAAATATGTCGGTTATGTTGGCGAAAACAAATTCGATGAAGGCGTTGTGGAATTTTTGTGCAACCTTGTTACCGCGGGGTTCAAAAAAACGTTATCTTATCAGTGGATGTGTCTACCAGGGTTCTTCTAACGATGTAAGATGATTCTTGGCAGATTGAGAACTGTTACTGAATTATTTATATGGAACTTTGTCTAATTTTTCTCTATCTCTGTCCAGGCAGATCAATCCTTTTTACTCATATTGATGATCTGGAGAGTGTAATTTCGCTTCTGCCTGATGTTTTCTTCTTCTAGGGGACTGTTAGTGGAGATGTCGCTGTATTTGGTGAGTCATGGAGGGGTAATTTTCAGTGGAGGAGTCATGAGATGAGCCATCGATGATGACTTCACATTCAACCTCCACTGCCTTTGTCATCAGGTCTAATATCGTGAAGAGAAGCATGATGACTACGAGAGTGAATGACTACAATCATCGTCGCATCAGCCATTATTAGGCCTAAAGCAGAAAAGCACAGACATGACTGTTGAATGTAAAATTAGAACTTATGACGACGCATCTTTTTACAGTAATTCAATGAAGAAACTTATATGAGAGACTTGATTGGGCCTTCAAAAGTCAAGAGCCTCAAAGCGGAAGGGACCGAGCCTTTGTCAAGCATTGGCCAATGACTGCCACTTGACTCTCTTCGGAACATTTCCCTCACAATCGCAAGAGACGGCTTGAGCATCGTTTCAAACCTCAACACCACCGCTACCATCACCATATCGAGTCAGTGCATTCCCGCTCGCCGACAGCTCAAGCCACGACTGGCACTAAGATGAGGTTATTTACGAAATCATGGAACCGACAGGCTGGGTTACGGCCCGGATGACAGATTTCCGTCCAAGACTCGTCGGTCTATGATGATGGACCACAAGATGTTGCTGTCATAGTGTGACCTAGACGCCATTTACGACAGATGTACGAAAAATGCAGGTACAGAACTGGGCATGACCTAAATCAAATCGACCAAGACAGAAACAACGACATTGTTGTAGATCTAGTGATCTATCACCGATGATCATCAAGGGTTCTCTCATCATACCCATCCCAACTTGTTCACCTGGTCCGACGATCATCGCACCAAAAAAGTCCCAAAGCAATCGTTTTTGTCAATTTCAAACCGATACTTGGCCGATAGACACGCATACACAAGACCCTGACAACAGTCATTTGTGGCGCACGCCTTCAACGTCAAGATGGGGACCCTTTACGACAAACACGGACAAATCAGACGCAGGAACCAGGAACCAAGAACCAAGAGCGGACATTTTGGGTCATGTCTCGGTCATGGCTGCTCTGCCGTGCTCGTGGCATTCATTCTAGGGTCTAAAATGTCTAGTCCCAAGGCCCCGGAATGCAGAGCCAGGCCATACCATACTAGATCCAGATACATTCCACCCAGAACCACCCTCTTCACGGGCCACATTCCACATTAAGCTCTCCAGCATGGCTTCACTTAGCTCCAGGCTTGCCCAGAATGCCATGCTATCGATCTCGAAGTGCCTGGAAAATAGCCTTTGCCCTCGATCCGGAACACCCAGCCCGCCTCTTACAATGGGATGGTTCGCTGCTCCCATTGTCTTGAAATATGAGGTCCGGCCCCCCGTCCTCCTGATACATCCCCATCTCACGATCATTACTATCTCTCACCTACCCCATCATTCACGATGAAATTCAGCACGGTTTCCTTTCTCCTCCTCGCCGGCTGCAGTACGGGTATTCCTCATGAAATCCGTGGCGATGTCTACGAGGTGAAGAATCCATTCTCACCCAACGCCGTTGATCCAGAAGTTGAAGGAGTAAAGGGTCTTCAAAAGAGGGCGATAGACCCCAAGGGCGACCAAGCCCTCGCGGCACGTGGCGACGTGTACGAGGTCAAGAATCCCTTCTCGCCTAATGCTGTTGACCCCGAGGTTGAAGGTGTGAAGGGTCTACAAGACCGGGATATAAAACCCAGGGGTGTATCAGCACGTGGCGATGTCTATGAGGTCAAGAACCCTTTTTCACCCAACGCTGTTGATCCAGAGGTTGAAGGAGTTAAAGGCCTGCAAAAGCGGGACATTGATCCCGAGGAACAAGAGGAGGAAGAGCTCGGCAAGTCGCTACGAGGTCGAGCTATCGATCATGAGAATGACCCCGACTCGGCTCACCTCAAGCCTCGAGCTGGCGGGGAAAAGGTCAAGATGGACCAACTCACCAACACAAACTACAAGCAGCCTCATGCCGAGATTGCCCTCATTCAGGCATACAACAAATATCATAAGCCTTTACCCGAGAAGCTCAAGAAGATTGCTCAAAATGAGGCTGCACTCATCAACAACAAGCTTGGTTAGTCTCGTCACTCGGATCAATGAACACGACTAACACTCGGCAGGAATGAAGGGTACTGCTTCGGCAACACCGCCTCAGTACTACGATTCACAGTATGTAGTTCCTGTCAAGATTGGTACTCCAGCTCAACAAACATACCTGAACTTTGATACTGGCTCATCTGATCTGTAAGTTGCCTGTCTTTGGTTAAAACGGTTCGTTGCTAACTGTCGTAGCTGGGTGTTTTCTACAGACACATATCAACCTGACCAAGCCGGTCATATTCTCTACAAGCCAGACAAGTCATCAACTTCCAAGCGACTAAATGGTCAGACTTGGAGTATCAAGTACGGTGATGGCACTGGTGCCAGTGGCATCGTCTACACCGACAAGGTCCAAGTTGGAAAGACCTATGTCAACAAGCAGGCTGTCGAGTCTGCTACTGAAGTGTCAGATGGTATCGCTGCGGACAAGTTCTCGCACGGCATTATGGGTCTCGCCATGTCAAGCTTGAACACTGTCCGACCTACATCTCAAAAGACTTATTTCGAGAACGTGCAGGACGCTCTAGCAGTTCCAGTCTTTACCGCCAATCTGCAGAAGGGCAAGGCTGGAAACTACAACTTTGGATATATCGACCAGGGCGAGTACTATGGAAGCATTCAGTTCGCCAAGGTCAAGAAGGGTAGTCCTTGGTGGCAGCTCAACATTGAGGGCTTCCGCGTCGCTCAGGGTGCACCATGGCACAAGTACAACTACTCCGCCATTGTCGACACCGGCACCACACTCCTTCTTCTGCCCAGCTACCTTGTCAACTTCTACTACAAAAAGGTCAAGGGCGCTTATGTCGATCAAGACTATGGTGTTTGGGTGTTCCCCTGCTCAGCGAAGCTTCCCAGCTTCTACTTTGGCTTCGGCAGCTACCGCGGCAAAGTCCCCGGAAACTACATCAACTACGGCCGTCTCACCACCACCGTCTGCTACGGTGGCATTCAGAGCTCCGACGGTATTGGATTCGCCATTCTGGGCGATATCCTCCTCAAGGCGCAGTTCGTCGTCTTTGACCTCAAAGGTCAGCGTGTTGGATTCGCCAACAAACTCACAGTCACGTCATAAGGCCATTTCATTTGAAGCACTGTCTTATCGTGACCCTCATTCGCTACTTTAGCTAGACTACTATCATTTTTCCTAGAGTCGTGAAATCATCATTGCTTTTGGGAAGCGTGGGCGTTCATTGTTGGGCAAATCGGTGCCTGCATTTACTACCGTATAGCTTAAAGTTTAATAAAAAGTCAACCAGACCTTTTTCGTATTTGATTTGCATACAGAATGAAAAAAAACTCCATCAGAATTCCGCATTTGTCATGATTGCCCCTGGTTTGGAAAACATGGCTTGTTGATGGAATTCGATTATTCAGCTGCCGGATATTGAATGAGTGATGTGGATCATGGGCCAACAAGGATCTTGGCATTTATTGACGATGTGAGTTTATTGTTATTACAAATACAATAAATAAAATCTGGAATAACCTCATGGTCCCGGAGTTTGCACATGGAGATAGAGGAATTGCTTACACCCTACGCCAAGGCTATTCGTTCACCCCGCGTTAAGGCTCCGCCAAGATGCAGATCCAGCCTCACTCTCGTCCCTTCGAAATGTAGCATTCACGACGTAATCATCATGCACCGCAGAATTAAGCTATAGCCTAAAATACCACTTACTCCTTCTAAATATGACGCCCGATGCGCCTCTCGAACTCTCCATCGAGAACTTGCAAGCCCTCAATCGTCTCAACGATCCTTCCATACCAGTACCTATGACGCCCCAAAACATCCTCATCCTCGGCGCCGGGGAACTAGGCCTCTCTGTCCTCGAGGCCCTGACGTCGCACCCCAAGCGTCAACGCTATTCTGTTCTTCTACGTCAAGCAACGCTTGACTCTGCTGCTCCTGAGAAGAAGAAACTAGTCCAGCGCATTCGTGCCCTCAATGCAGGATTTGAAGCAGCTGATGTCGTCAACGCGAGCGTTGAAGAGCTAGCGTCCATCTTTGAGAAATACGATGTTGTTGTGTCTTGTAATGGCATGGGCTTACCGTCTGGAACGCAGCTCAAGCTTTCAGACGCCGTGCTTAAAGCGGGCGTGAAGAGATATTTTCCTTGGCAGTTTGGGATGGACTATGATATTATCGGGGAGGGAAGTTCACAGGACTTGTTTGACGAGCAGTTACAAGTGCGGAAGAAATTGAGAGCACAGAGGGATGTTGACTGGACGATTGTGTCGACTGGACTGTTCATGAGCTTTCTCTTCCTCCCAGACTTTGGTGTCGTTGATATCGGGAATAAGACCGTCAGAGCATTGGGAAGCTGGGATAACAGAATCACGCTCACGACACCAACTGACATCGGGCGCGTCACGGCAGATATAATCCTCGATCCACGGGGTATATCGCACCAAGTTGTGTACACAGCGGGGGATACCATATCCTACGGCGAACTGGCAGATTTACTGGATGAGCATTTTGGGACCGAGTTTAAGCGCGAGGTGTGGGATCTGGAGGAGTTGAAGAGGCAGATGGAGAGGGAGCCGAGTATGATGGTCAAGTATAGGGATACGTTTGCGCAGGGCCGTGGGGTCGCGTGGGATAAGAGTGGGAGTGTTAATGAGGAGAGGGGGATTGAGATGTTTGATGTGAGGAAGTATCTTGCGGGAATGGATGTCAAGTCAGATGAGTGAGTGATGATGGGTGCTCTGAAGTGGAAGATGAGTGGTGAGTGTTACCCTACGGTTATGTGAGTGTCTGCTTTGGTTGCACATTCACCTTGTGCCTTGTATGAGGGTAACAGCGGTTAGAGAAAATGCAATATTGATCCAGAGCTGAAATGCAGTCAATCACAAGATTTGAGAGCGATGCCGACATACAGTAACTTACAGTGTGAGTGTATCACAACGTCTACAGCCTCCGGCACGTCAGTCCAGCCGCCGTAGCATCCGGGTGTTATCGGGATATCCTCATTGGGGAAATGTCTTATCACCCCGTAAATAGGCTCCTCCAACAGAAACCGTCTTATCTTGCACCGTGATCCTATCTCGTCGTTATCGTTGGTTAACCCAGTTGCAACGGGCAAGAAACCGAAAACAGCTCCACGGCGATCAAACATTCTCGTCGTCACCCGCATTGAGCCCCTACCCAGTAGCATCATCCGTGATTCCCTGTTCTTCATCCATGTATTTTTGGTCATCGGGCAAGAAAAGAACCTTGGTAGAATACACTTCCTTCTAGGCAGCTCTAGGTATCAATGCACTATAACCACAGCGACTCTATACCTCTGCCCATGACGACACCCTCTTGGTTCTGCTTATCGTCATGAGTCCTACACTCACCAACCAATCAGGACCGCATCACACGGACGTTGCCTGTCAGAACCATCATGCGCCTCGCTGTGCCTCGTCGATAAGGCTTCCCCAACAATGAGCACCCCCAAGTTTCTTGTTCCTATTCGCTGCGCCACCTCGGTTATCTTGGCCTTGTAAGACGCGCCCGGATCAAAGCAAGCAATGCAGGATGAGTCACGTCACACAACTAGGACTAGGCCGAGGCAGCACTGTACTTGTTGTTGCTCACAGTAACAAAGACAAGCATGATGAGACAAAGGCGTAATGTAATACAGTGTAAGAGCCTAGTCTAGTCTAACTAGGTTGGTAGTACGCCATCCGCAGTCCATATGACTCCTCCGGCGGCCAATCACGACGATATCGCCCCGGATGAGATGATATCGTATTAATACACCCTCCAGCCTTCGACTCTTCCAGATACCTCTTTCATATTCCTTAATCTCGCGCCCTTTAGCGTTCAAGCACGCAACTTTGCGCCTTTCTTGACAACATAACATCTTTACTCACAACATAGTATCCTTCACTTGTACAAACCCATAACCTATCTTACTTATAATACACACACCCAGCCCATCCATCATGGACGTCTTGCTCAACAGCTCTGGAGACCTTCCAGCTGCAAAGCACTTTCCTATCAATCCTCCCAGCACAATTAAGACCCGCGCCCACACAAGTCGAAACCACTTCGTCCGCGCCACAGCAAAGCGTCAGTCCCAGCACAAAGGCGCCAACCTGTGCCGCGAGACCGGGTTTCCCTGCACGACTTCGAATTACGGAGAGACGCACTGTCTGCGCTGTGGGCAGCAGGATAGTAGCACAAACGGAGGCGCGCGCCGTCCCCAGCTCGAAAAGATCTTGCACTACGAGATCTCGACGGCGAACTTGCAGCGCGCGAATCCACGATGGACACACGTCCATCGGAACCGCATGGCCCGGAAACATGACCACTCCAGTCTGGGTGGTTCTTCCGATGAGGTCGAGGGGCGAGATCTAGCGAATAGCAGGATCTCTCTACCTGTTGACCGCTTTCGACTTGTGAGGAGGCCTACGCTTGAGAGGGAGGAGGCATTTCGCGATGCTTCGACTGCGAGGGGGAATGTCTACTTGGGACGAAAGATGCCCATGACGGAGGACGATGAAGTCGCTGAGCTGTATCGCATGGGCCTGCTGTACGACGACGAGCAGGTCAGGGGCTCTGGCT